>CAUYQG010041912.1:0-33776 GCA_963574415.1 Tarsius wallacei | reverse complement strand
ATTGACGAAAACATTGCAAATTGTGCATCAAAATCATTGGCTGATGGTGAGAAGCATAGCAGACCAAATAAACATCGACAGAGAAACAGGAAAATCCTAACTGAAAATCTTGGCATGAGAAAGGTGTGTGCAAAAATGGTCTGGAAGGAGCTCTTGCATCACAACAATGCACCAGTGCACACAGCACTGTCTGCAAGGGAGTTTTTAGCCAGTAAACAAATAACTGTATTGGAACTCCCTCCCTACTCACCTGATCTGACCCCTAGTGACTTTTTTCTTTAACTGAAGATAAAGAAAATATTGAAAGAAAGACATTTTGATGACACTCAGGGTATCAAGAGTAATATGACGACCCCTCTGATGGTCATTCCAGAAAGAGTTCCAAAATTACATGGATGGGTGGACTAGGTGCTGGCATCTGCGCATAGCTTTCCAAGGAGAGAGTTTCAAAGGTGACCGTAGTGACATTCAGCAATGAAGTAGGGAGGCATTTTTCTAGAATGAGTTCGCAAACTTAATTGTCAGATCCCGTACATCTTACCAAGCATGCAAACACACTTGCCACCAATCATTCCTGTGATCTGAGTTGGCACAATGCCATGGATGTGTTGGGCCAAGTGATGCTTTGCAGAAAACACAGATGGTCTGGGTCCCTTTGGGCTGGATTATGTCAGGACAGGAAATATAACAGACCTGAGATGAGACCCAAGTGTGTACTGTAGTCCACCCCGGTGGATGCAGACTGCCACTCAGCTTTCTTCCTGATAAGGAATGGAAAGACCAAAGTCAGTAGATCAATGATGCGCCTGGTCCACCTGGGACCACATTAACCTCTAGCAAAGGCATCAAGCCCAGCACAGCAGCTACAATGAGGTCTATTCCATGGTCAAGTTTGCAGCTGTCTACCAGTACCTTCCAGTATCCATGTGGTTTGGGGCTCGAGATTGGTGAATTAAACAGAGATATGACAGAACCATCCCTGCATCCTGTAGATTTTTTTTTTTTGAGTTGGAGTCTCACCCTGTCACCCAGGCTGGAATGCAGTGGTATGCTCATGGCCACTGAAGCCTCGACTTCTTGGGCTCAGATGATCCTTCTGCCTCAGCCTTCCAAGTAGCTGGAACCACAGGCATGTGCCACCATCCTCGGCTAATTTTTTGATTTATCGTAGAGATGAGGTGTCGCCATGTTGCTCAGGCTGGTCTCGAACCTCTGAGCTCAGGCAATCCTCTCACCTCTGCCTCCCAAAGTGCTGGGATTAAAGGCTTGAACCACTGTGCCCAGTTTGTGTCCTATAGACTTTTAAGAGTGGCTGCCATTGTCACATATGATACTGTTTTTGACTCATCAGCTTGATGAGAGGGGGTCGGCATTCCAGAGACTTCCACTTGGCTCTGTCCACTGTAACAGCTCTTACCCCAAAGGCCATGGAGCAAAATGAGGCTATAGCAAACCCAAGCGCATCCACTCCAATTATAGGCTTGGGGAACAGAGGTAATCACCAGAAGGTCAATGACCAAGTGCAGGACTATTACTGGGATCGTTCTTAGGAACACCTCCTGTCAAGAAGATGAGGGATGCAGAATCAAGCTATGCAGTTGCACCATTAACCAACCTCCACCCCTTCCTGATTGAAGCATCCTATTTTTAGGTACTTTAACAACATGGTTGGGTGGCAGTCAAGACTTGCTGGCCTGGGAAGAATTCCATCATTTAGGTGACTTCGCATATCTCTGCCATAACAGCCCAAGATGTAATGATCGCATAGACGGCCTCTCAGATAACAGCCTCATTCCTACTCCTTCCAAGTTTTAGGGGTCACCTTACCAGAACCTCACAGCCACCCTTAAAAGCTGACATCAGTAGAGAGGATCCAGAAGGGCATTCCAGAGAGCCAATCCCGTTTATATAAACGCAGGGTGACTGGTGCTGGACAGCCACAGGGACCGGCCTCCTTCCCTGGGACTGGCACATCAACTCCCAGGCCTCCTTCAGAAGTCTCCTTGCAGTCAGTCCATCTGTTTGTTCTCCGATGCTCTCCAGCTGCAGTGACTGTCTCAGCCAAATCCAAATCAAGGCTATTAGCTGAATAATTGCTCTAATGAGAGCACAGAGTGAATCACCAGGGCCATTCTCACCCTGGAAAAAGTAAATGGATAAACTGCCTGTCTCCTGCTCTTTGGGACTCTGCAGCATCCTTTGTGTTCTCCATGGGTCTTCATGGGGAGATTTGTTCCTCTGCCACTAGAAAAATAAAATAATGGGATTTTTATTAGATGGTTTTTATATTAAATCTTATTATAAAATTTAATCTTGGGAAATGGTAATAATTAAGACAGCGCTGGGGACTAAACCATGGTGTACAGCTTATGAGCACAGATTTTAGTGTCAGACTGCCCGAAATAGAATCTTAGAGTCACCCCTTAGTAGTAAAGACATGGTCAAGCTGCTAATATTTCTGTAAAATAATAGTATCTGTTTTAACGATTATATGAGATAATACACGAAAATAACTTTGAACGGTTCCTAGCACATATTTCTGCCCCAAAATTGTTCACTAAAATAGTCATGAGTTCATTCCTCTGTTAATCAATGTAATAATTCATGTATAAGTAAGCATTGAGCAGCTTCTAAAGGTCAAAAGCAATGCTAAGATCCTGGGGATAATTAGCCATCATTTGCCCTCAGTGCGCTCCTGTCTATTATGGGCTAGGGGGTTACACAGGCAAGTCAGCAATTGCCCTTCAGGATAAAACGCACCGTGGTGGAGGGATGTGTTTGGTTTCAGGGGAGCCCAGGGAAGGGGAACAGTGCTACACAAGGAGTCTGCTCCACGGATCCAGCAGTAGACACTCAGGTCTTGAAGGATTTGTAGAAGAGATAGTGCATTGCCAGTCTGTGTTTTAGAGGGATCACAGCTAGGCTAAAGTCAAAAAAGTGCACAGTGGAGTGTCCAGGGTCACACTTGTCCTTCCACTGAGAAAACTAAAAATTAGGCTCAATATATGAAGCAACTGTTTTCAGATATTGGGCATGACTTTGAGGAGGGAAATAAGCAAGTTGATGTCAACAGTGGCTTGGTTTTCTGACTGGAGGTTCCTCCCATACAGTTGAATAAGGAGGGATGTCAAAAGAAAAGCACAGAGGTGCTGGCGACTTGAGCAGAGAGAGCTCAGAGGCTGGGGAGGCTGAGCTAGCTAGACAGCATGGGCCATGGTACCAAAGATGCTCCGTCCAGAAAGAGTTTCCAAGGTCTGCATGGGAATCCCCTGAGACTTTGGCTGGAAACTGAACCTCACATGCACAGGGTGAAACTCTATAAGACTAGATAAGAAAAAGACGGGCAACTCTAAGCTCACACAAAACTGGGGAATTTTGGATTCCAACCAGCAAAAATGAAGAGTCAATGCAATCTCAGTCAAAATTCTAGTCAGTTATTTTGTGGATATTGACAAAGTGATCCTAAAGCTTATATACAAAGGCAAAAACTAGAGTAGACAATACAACACTGAAGGACAAGAGAACAAAGTTGGAGGACTGACACTACCCAACTTCAAGTCTTACTGTAAAGCCACAGCTATCGAGACAGCATGATACAAGGAAAAGAACTGACAAATAGGTCAGTGGAACAGAATAAAGAGCCTCAAAATAGACCCACACACAAGCACAGTCAACTCGTCTTTGAAGAGGAGCAAAGGCAATTCAATGAAGCATAGATAGTCTTCTCAACAAATGGTGATGGAGCTACTGGACAATCATAAGTCAAAAAAAATTTCGACACTCAGAATGTATTCCTTTTGATAAATTCAACATGGATTGCATACCTATATATAAAATTCAGAACTATAGACTTCTAGAAGATAACATAGGTGGAAATCTAGAAAATATCAAGATTGAGGTGAGTTTTTAGATAATAATACCAAAAGCACAACCCACACAGGAAAAACTTGATAAGCTGGACTTTATTAAAATTAAAACCTTCTGCTCTGCAAAAGACACTATTAGAGAATACTAAGAGAAGCCATGGGTAGGGGATATATTTACAAAAACTTATCTGATGAAGAGAAGTTAGCCAAAATATACCAAACACTTAAAAAGAACAGACTCAGCTGGGCTGGGTGGCTCAGCCTGTAATCCTGCGCCTTTGGGAAGCTGAGGTGAGTGGATTGCCTGAGCCCGCAGGTTCAAGACCCTCCTGGGCAACTTGGCGAGACCTCATCTCTACAATAAATCAAAAATTAGCCGGGCGTGTAGCGTGCACCTGTAGATCCAGCTACTTGGAAGGCTGAGGCGGAAGGATCGCTGGAGCCCAACAGGTCAGGAGTGGCCACTGCACTCCAGTCTGGGAGACAGTGAGACTCCAACTCAAAAAAAAAAAAAAGAACAGACTGACTTTAAAATGAACCAAAATCTAAACAGATGCGTCACCAAAGAAGATATAGAGATGAAAAATAAACATATGAAAGCATACTCAACATCATATATTAGGGATTTGCAAATTTAAACAATAATGAGATACTATTATATAGCTATTAGAATTGTTAAAATCTGACGAACTGACAAGAGCAACTGCTGGTGAGGAATTAACTTGATATGGATTCAAAACTCAATGTAAAACGAAAGTTATAAAATTTTAGAACGTGAGAGAATTTTTTATCAAATTGGGATAGGCAAAGATTTCTGATATAATTATGCAAAAAAAATAAGTCATAGAGGATAAAAATGATAAATTGAACTTACTCCAATTCCCGTTTCTGCTTCTTGAAAAATGTTATTAAGAAAATGAAAATACAAGAATATCCTGGAGGGAGAATTGCAATAAATATATACCTCACAAAAGACATGAATCTAATAGATGATAGATTAGATAGATAGATAGATAGATAGATAGATAGATAGATAGATATCTCATAACTATATAAGATGACAACCTAATTTTTTTAATTGTCTAAAAAATTTAACAGGCATATCTTAATCCATTTAGGTTAATACAACAAAATATCTTAACTGGGTAGTTTATAAACAACAAGAAATTTAGGTCTCCCAGTTCTGGAACCTGGGACGTTCAAGATCAATGCTCTAGCATATTCAGTGTCTGGTGAGGGCCTATTCCTCATAGAGGACATCTAGCTTCCTCCTCACATGGCAGAAGAGGAAAACAAGTCCCCTGTGGCCCCTTTTATAAGGCACACGACCTAATCACTTCCTACCGGCCCCGTCTCTTAATACGATTGCATTGGGGATTAAGATTTAACATAGAAATTTTGAGGGGACACCAACATTCAGACCATAGCAAGATACTTCATACAAAAGGACATGTGGGTTTCATATAAGCACACAAATAGAAGTGCAACTCATTAGTCATCAGGGAAGTGCAAATTAAAACCACCGTGTTAACACCGCCACATATTTACAATGTCTACACTTAAAAAGAATTTCAATACCAAGTGTAGGCAAGAACATGGAGCAACTTAGACAAGTCTCTCAGCCACAGGAAGGTCACATGATACAACCACATTGCAGTAATATTGGGCAGGGTCTTAAGAATTTGAATATGTACTTAAAATATGACCCAAATACTCTAGATATTTACCCAAGAGCAATAAAATCCTGTGTCCACGAAAGGACTTGGCATGAATGTCCATAACATCTCTATTCACAATAGTCCAAATCTGAAACAACCCAAATATCTATCAACAGGCAAATGGATGAACTGTGTCATGTTCATGCAATGGAATACTATTCAACAATAAAATGAAACAGACATTTAATACACACAACAACATGAATGAATCTGAAAATGTTGTACTGAGTGAAAGCGAAAGAAAGAAAGAAAGAAAGAAAGAAAGGAGGGAGGGAGGGAAGGAAGGAAGGAAGGAAGAAAGAAAAAAATACCTGGACACTAGAAATGACATACTGTGTGAGTCCTTTGATATGACATATCAGAGAAGGCAAAGCTAATGCCTTGTGACAGAAGCACATTAGCGTCACTTGGGCCTAGAGGGAAGTATTTGCCTTGAAAGAGCATAAGGAGACCTTTCAGCATGGTGAAAATGCTCTGTATTTTCGTTGCAGTCATTCACAGTATACTTTGTTAACACTCATCTAAATGTACACTTAAAATGAGTTAATTGTATTATTTGCAGGTTATACTTCAAGTAGTTTTTTAAAAATGTAAACCTTCCCACAAAGAATATTCAAGAATAGACAGCGCTAACGATAAATAATTACAACATTTAAGGAAGAAATAATATCAATTTTATACAACTCTCACAGAAAATAAAGAAAAATTTCGGAAAAACACTCCTCAACTTGTTTTTTAAGGCTAGTGTAAAATTTGTATCCCACGGGGAGTGTGCAGGAGGGAAAATTACTGGTCAATTCTCTCATAATCTTACACATAAAATCCAAATTATAAAACTAGTAAATTTAGAAATACTTAAATAAGATAATACACCATGACCAAGTGACATCTACACCAAGAATGCAAAAATGTTCTATCATGCAAAAATTACTCAGTGTGATTCTCGACATTAACTACATGATTATCTCAACTGATGCAGAAAAAGCATTTAATAAAATTCAAACTCTTAGAAAATTGTAAATAAAAGAGCATTTTATCTGCTAAATATTTTCCACAAGAAAAACACTATAGCAAGCATCTATTGACTTGTAAAATATGGAATGCTTTCCCCTTGATATTGGAAATGAGACACTATCCAGTATAAACATGCAATGCCACCATTTCTATTAAATGTTATACTAAAGGTTATAGCTATTGCAATCAGTCAAGAAAATTAAATAAAGGATAAAATAATTGGAAGGAGAAAATAAGATTGTCATTATTCACAGGTGACAAAATTGTATATGCAGTAAATCCAAAAGAAGATACAAACTATTGGAATTAAAAGTGAATTTAACAAGTTCCTGTACATGAATTCAATATTTTTAAAAATAAAAAATATGGCTATGTTAAGAGCAACATACACATTAGAAAATACAATTGTAACGAAATTTACAATCAAATCAAAAATATATTAGGAATCAACTTAACAATAATTGTGCAAAGACTTTCATAATAAGAGCTGCAAGATATTACTGAGAGAAATTAAAGAAGATGTCTCCATTTTGTTTGTGTTGCTATAACAGAATAACTGAGGTTGGTTGGTTTTATAAAGAAAATAAGTTTATTTGGTTCATGATTCTGGTGGCCACAAAGTCCAAGATCAGGCAGCTGCATCTGATGAGGGCCTTAGGCCGCTTCCACTCAGGAAGAAAAGTAGAAGGCGTGGGGCATATACAAAGACATCACATGGTGAGAGAGGAAGTGAAAGAGAGATAGAAACAGAGGAAGCCAGACTCTTCTCAACCCTCTCAAAAAACTGAATCCATTCCTGCAGGAGAGAGCACTTACTCACCCAGATGGGAGGGCATTTATCTATTCACGAGGGATCTGCCTCTTGACGCAAACACCTCCCACCAGGCCCCACCCTTCAACACTGCCACACTGAAGATCAAATTTCAGCATGGGTTATTGTGGGGTCAGACCACATCTAAAGCACAGTGAAAGATCTAAGTAAACAGAAAGATGGGCCAAGTTGATACATAAGAAAACTTTCATCAAAAGTCTATACATTTACTGCAATCCTAATCAAAATCCCAGAAGACTATGTGAAAATGAACAGGTGGGTTCTAAAAAAAAAATTTTTTTTTGAGTCAGAGTCTCACTTCATCACCCAGACTGGAGTGCAATAGCATGCTCACCGCTGCCCCAGCATCTACCTCCTGGGCTCAGGAGATACTTCCACCTCAGTCTTCCAAGTAGCCAGAACTACAGGTGCGTACTATCACACCTGGCTAACTTTTTTTTATTTATTGTAGAGATGAGGTCTCGCCAGTGTGCCCAGGCTGTTCTTGAACCTGTGGGCCCAGGCAATCCCCTCAGCCTCTCAAAGTGCTGGGATTACAGACTTGAGCCACCATGCTCGATTGGGCCTAAAATTGATAAGAAAAATGTAAGTTTCCAGAATAGTCTTGAAGAAAAATAAAACTGGACTACTTTCCTGTCAGATACCAAGGTTACTCTAAAGCTACAGTAACTGAGACAGTGGGGCACAGTCAAGGAGAGATGAATGGACCAAAGATACATTAGAGAGCCCAGAAAATGACCACTCACACACAGCCCTGTGATTGACAGGTCAACAATGGACTTTCCAATTAGGAAGATGCTTATCTCAAACCACAGCGTAATCAATTCCCTATAAACTGTTGCCCCAAAATGAATCTTAAAGAAAACATTAAAAAACGTGATCTTGGTACAGATCTTTTGTTCTTAAAACAACAAAACTTCTAACCAAAAAGAAAAAAAAAATACATTGGGCTTCACTAAGAAATTCTGTTTATCTAAAGACCATTAAGAATTAAAACCTAAGTCACAAAGTGGGATAAGAGATTTACTATATACACATCAAATAATATACTAATTTGCCAAATCCATAAGGAAATCCTGCACATGAGTAAGAAAAAGGCAATCCCAAAGAAAAATGGACAGATGCTTTGAACAGGCAGATGCTTTGAAGAGGTACTTCAAAATGAGGGAGACACACATGACAAATACATATACTAAAGGTGCTCAAATTCATTAGTCACCAGGGAAATACAGATTAAACCACACTGACATACAACTACGTACCCACCAGGACGACGAAAATAAAATAGATTGTACCAAAAGTCAGTGAGGCTGTAGCAGGTCTTGAACTCACATACACTGCTGGTGGGCTATCAGTGGCATTTTGGAAAAGGTGCCTGGTCTCTGTAAATCATGAGTTATATCTCCCCCAGGCCAGTGTGGGTCAGGCAGCTCCCTATATCTTCTGACTATCTTTTCTGGAACTCACGGTCTGCAAAGTTGCCACAGTAAAGAAGGAGACAGCTGGGGGGTGGCAATGCAGAAAGTTTTGAAGGGCCAGGCCTGAAGGTCACTCATGGAACTTGGTTGAACTTCCATTGCCCATACACAGTCACTGACCCCAACCCAAGTGCCAGAGAGAATGAGGGAATAAAGACCCTAGACAGGCAGGCAGCCTTCTAGGGGGGAAAAATTAGCTCTCCCCCTCACATATTTCACTAAAGTAACTTTAGGTGAACCAAAGATATAAATGTTAAAAAAAGAACAGAAAACAGTAATTGTTTTTATAATCGTACAGCAGAAAATACTTGAGCAAATATATTATAAAGCCCAGAGGCCACAAAAGTGAAGGTTAATATTTGGTTATGTAAAAATTAAAACTTTCTGCAGAGTGCAAAAGTCAAAAGACAAATGTCAAACTGTAAATATTAAAATTTTTTTTAAAAAGCAAAGGAGAAAACGAGAGAGCATGTGAGAGAAAGTAGAAGGGAGGGAGGGAGGGAAGGAGGAACAGAGGGAGGCAGAAGAGAAGGGAGGAGGAAAATATATAGCTCATATTACAGATCAGAGCTCATTTTTAATGCATGAAGAACACCTAAAAATCAGTCACAAAACAAAACAATCAGATGCCCAGAGAAACAGGCAAAGAATAGGAGCTGACAGTTCCCAGAGAAGGAAGCATAAGTGGTTCTTAAATGCAAGGGAGGACAAAAAAAGAGAATTTATTCATTAAAAATTGCGTATCTATTCTTACATGTTAAACTTCACCCCCCTTCAAAGCACTTTCCATGTGATGCAATGCACCCACGGAGATGCTTTTGCCATGGCTTGAAACGGTCTTTGAACTCATCCATTTTGATGCCTTTTAGTGCTTCTGCCATTTTGTGTTTCACCTCTTCCATATCGGCAAACCATTTCTCTTTGAAGACTTTTTTTCATCTAGGGAAACTAACAAACAAAAAAGTTACTCACGGCAAGATCAGGTGAGCAGGGAGGGTAGCACACGGGGCTCATGCCGATTTTGGTCAAAAACTGCTGAACACTCCGCACAGTGTGGGCAGGTGAGTTTGTAAATCACCCATTATGAAATGGGCAAAAGCTTTGAAAGAATCTCCCCCCCCCCAAAAAAAAAATCAATGAAGCTGAACGCAGCTTCTCACAACAACACTAGCTGGTACACTGATGCTGATGGTTTCCCAGGACACTTACCTAGCAGGGGAAGCCTATACTATAAGGGGCCTGTCCTTCAAAGGATAAATCTTGGGGTGTTTTTTTGGGATCCCGTATATATATATGTGTGAAGCTTTTATATATGTAAAGATTTTCAACTTCGTGCTAATCAGAGAAATGCAAAATTAAAACTCCAGGGAGGTGTGTTTTCCCTCGTTAGGCCAGTAATGGTCAAAACATGAGCACAAACCAGCCCTCCCCACTCCCACCTGGCTCCAGGGTGTGCCGGGCTCTTCATGGGCAGAGAGAACCTCTACAGAAGCTGTTGGCCATGGAAGGGGCACACTCTTCTAACCCGAAACTCAATTCTAGGTGTTTAGACCTTGAATTTTACTCACACAAGGGTGGAAAACGTTGTGTGTCCAAGGTCTTTCATTGCAGCATTATTTGTGAAAGCAAAAGATTCGGGAAACAGCCTAGGTGTCCATCCACAGCGGGCTGGTGGCTGAGTTGTGATACGTCCGTGGAAGGAACTGTTCGATCCCCAATAAAATAATGACTGATGGTATACATTTAGCTGCAGAAAGATCTCTAAGGCTGTGTTCAATGAAAGCAGCAGTGGGCGTGTGGTACGCTCCCAACTAGAGAAAGGGGGCTCAGAGATAACGTCCACAGAGTGTGCTTGGCCACCCGACTCCCTCAGAGGCTAACACCCAGAAATGTGAGAAGACAGTCACAAGGTACCTGGGAGGCTGCAGGACAGTAAGGGAGACTGACCCCTGGCTGGTACTTGTTGTGGGATTCGAATTTAGATCATACACATACATACCTGCTCAAACTAGACTATTTTAATGAAATAGAAAAAAGTCATTGTTTTAGTGCATTCAGGCTGCTACAAAAATGTATATATTTTATATAGAGAGATATTTTATGAGATATATATATATATATCTCATAAACTGTGTGGCTTACACACAACAGACTCTTATTTTTCACAGTTTTGGAGGCTGGAAGCCCAACACCAAGGTGCCAATAGATCCTGTGTCTGGTGAGGACCTGCTTTCTGGTTCACAAGTGGTGTCGTTTCACCGTGTCCTCACACGGTGAAAGCAGGAAGGGGTTTGTCTGGGCCTCTTTTATAAAGGCACCAATCCCATTGATGAAGGCTTTTACCTTTATGACCTAATCACCCCTAAAAGTCCCACCTCCTAATACCACTACACCTGGGGCTGCAATTTCAATGTATGAATTTGCAGAGGTTGAGGGGCAAACAAACATTCGGACCACAGCATTTCATCTCTGCATCCTGCCCCAGTTCATGTCACTCTCACAGACAAAATACACTCATTCCATCCCAACAGCCCCAAAGGGCTTTACTCACTCCAGTATTAACTCAAAAGTCTGAAGTCCAAAGTCTCATCTGAACATCATCCAAATCAGACATGGGTGAAACTTGAGATTCAAGGTATAGGATAGACGATCCCATTCCAAAAGAAAGAAATAGGGAAGAAAACGGAGGTGGTAAGTCCAACACCTTAAAGCTGGAGAATAACCTTTGCCTTGAGGCTCTGAACCCCAGACCTGCTGGAGCTACGGACCCATCTTCTGGACGCACTTATTGTAGCACTCACTTATCTGGATGCTGCTGTGCCTGGCACAGCGCCTGGCCCTGGTTCTGCACAAAAGGTGTCTCAGGGCCCATGTGCCATTCTTTATTCAATTTCTATTTTATCTTTCCTCCAAAGAGTCAAAGGCACTTCTCCAAGATCCCCACATTTTGAAAATATAGCCAGAGAAATGCTTTTAGTTTCTAGGAAACAGACGCAAAGGGGCATTGTGATGGAGGCAAGTCGGTCTGAACTCTGCCCTGTGTCTCTCTAACCTCTCAGTTTCTGACTTATTTTTTTCTTTCTTCCTGAAAGTGAATGCAGCCGAACAGGGAAACATTGTTCTCCTTTCCTGCTGCTATTTTCAAACAGTCAAACAAGAGCTTTGAAATACATGAAACCAGTTTTGCATTTGAATAACCCCAATAAGCATAGTCCGGTACCACGATATCCTGATTTGATACCACGCCTTGCCTGAAAGGACTCCATATTCTCAGTAACAGACAGAGGTGGCTGGTTTGAAGAAACCCAGGTAGCTTACAGAAGGGTATTTTTCATAAAGTTGCTTATCCCAACAAGGATTACATTTTAATGAGAAAGATCAACTGTTTTTACTCCAAGAGACTTTTGAGACAATATTACAATTCCTTAAGCTCTTGGTAATATGACAGGAGAGCTGGTAATACTACATTACTCCTGTGCTAAGTTTCCAGAATAATACTCTCAAGTGTTAATGCTTGGGAAGCTTCGAGGAAACTTGCGCAATTACGGCGAAGACAATTGCAGTTTCTACTGAGAGCACAGCTGTCAGGCACAAGAGAACACATCAACACATCTCTTCCAGCACCTGTGTTTATTTTTAAATGCATGTGTGTTTTCACCGGGGGATAAGGGAACAGAGGAAAACACATCAGATGAGTTGAACTGACTTGCAGGGAATTTGAATCAAACGGTTTGACAGTTGCCCGCCACACCAAACACTGAAAACAAACACCAATTAGAAATGAACTATTTACCAGACCCAAAATGGATCATTAACAGAAGCAAGACTGCAGAGCCACAGATAAAAAGACATACCCACAAGGAGCTCCCTGCGGATCCAGAGAAGCAAAACGAAATTGGTGTTATTCAACTGGCTCATGTCGGTCCAAGGACAAGAGGACGCCGGGCAAATCATGACAGATGTGGACCCATCTGGCCACACTCCCCACAGTCCCAGCAGGGGAGCCACAATTATTCCCACTGTCCAGGTGAACACGAAGCTTCTTTCAGGCTATTTCTGGCTACATCAGACCAAGGCTCCGGCCATGGTCGGGGACTCCAGACGGAGCTCGGCTGGTGGCGTTTGCCTAATCTTCAGTTCCTCGCCCTCCTTGTCAGGTGTTACTTTCTCATTTAAATTAATTTGGGGGAGGAAATCTACCCTCAAATCTCTTTGGCCAACTTGGGGAGGGTGCCAGAGGACACAGGACTGTACAACACGCCCAAATGCTCCCACGTCACCTCTCTCCAAAGTAAGAGTGTCCCAAAGCTGTCTGGACCACGGTCACTCCAGGGTCCCACCAGGAGACAAGTGGAAATGAAAGCCACGCTATTCCCAGCAGCCTAGCATCTGCTGGGTTTTGTGTCCTTCCTCTTTTCTGTTTTAACTTGGGCTTTTTCCTTAGAGGAAGTTTTGCAGGCTGTGTAGCCAGTAAACTTGAGTTCAAATCCCAGTCCTGCCAAATCACCAAGTTTCCCTGAACTTTGATTAACTCGTCTGTTAAAATAAAAATGGTGGGGATGGGGGCAGGAGGGGAGCATTTTAAAATATATTAAGAAATAAGTCATACATACAAAAGAGTATAGAAATAAATCTATACAGCCTAAAGAACAGTAATAAAACAAATGCTGTCCACCCACCACCCAACTAAAGAAACATCACCAGCAATTTGGGGGACCCCTGCCTACTGTATCTCCTCCATGCGGTGAGGCTGTACCCCAAGCTTATGTCACCCTGAATTCCATGTGCCTCCCCACTCTCTTTTCTTGATATTTTAATACATCTGTAGGACTACCCAAACAACATGCAGCATAGCTGTGCAAGTTTTTGAATCTTACATAAATGGACTTCCATTCTATTCTGTAACGTGCTTTTCTAGTCAAATATGTTGAGTTTTTAAAATTTTTATCTTGAGATAGTTGCAAACTTAAAGAATAGTCGCAGGAACTGTACAGCCAACGGCCATCTGCCCTTTCATCAGATTCACCAGAGTTTTTTTTTTTTTACATGTTGCCACACTTTATGTCATCCCCATGTGGATATTTTTTATGAATTATTTGATAGTAAGTTGGACATGCCGTGGTGCTTTTTGTGCTTTTCTTAAGAAAGAGGCTGTTCTCTCACATAACTACCGTGCAGTCATTAAATGCAGAGGAGAATCTGATATCAGTATAATCTCCCCAGCTCTGCGGTCCCTGGCGAGGTCCTTTATAGCATCTTGCCCTAGTGCTCGATCAGGGCAGAGTCACACATAGCATCTAGTTATCTTTTTAGTCCCCATCACCAGAGCAGCCCCTCGGCCTCTCCTCTCTTCTCATGCCACTGGCGTAGGTCCTCTGCCTGGGCTCGTCCGGCAATTCCTCGTGCTCAGACTCAGGTCACATATGCCCATCCAGGACACCGCCTCCTGGCGCCACTCCAGAGATGCACAGTGCCCACCTGCCTCCCTCCCTGTTTATGCCAGCTTGGATCACCTGTCAAGGTGTATCTGGCTTCTCCACTGGGGAAAAACACTTAGAGACCACACAAGTGTCCTGCCCCTCCCCAGCCCACCGCTCCAGTTTAGTGTTCATTGGGAGGCTGCCCAAATCCATCTTACCATGATCACTACAAAACTTCCTTTATATTTATGTCAGCGTTTTATTCTAAGGAATCGACGTCGCTTCTCCCTTATCGGCTTATATATTTACTAACTAGTCCATTTATTATGAGCATGGACTCGTAATCCACTGCTATTCTTTCGATGCTCTCATCGCCCTGGACCTGGTCAGTGGGAACCTTCCCTGCCCTCCAACACACCTCCGTCCTAAGTTGACACAATTCCTATCAGTTCATCTGGAAAAGAGTTTCCATCCAGCCCCATGGGGTTTCCACACCTTCCCCCATGCTCCACGCCCGTGTTCCTTCATCCACAAGGAGGAGCCTGTCTCCCACCCCTCAGCATGTGGACTCACCCAGTCAGCCCCACAGTACGTGTGAGATGATTTTTTTCTGAAACATGGTCAGGGCGAGGCTGACCTTTTCCTGGACTGAGAGCGTTAACCCAAGTGCCGCGTCTAGTTTTTGTTTCTTTCCTTCAATGTGGTTCTGTCATTTAACGGAAACGCAGTGGGCTCCTGTGTTCCTTTTTGCCTTCCATTTTAGGGTTTTCCCCCATTCTTCTTGATTTTTTTCGTGTTAATTTCAATATCCTTCTTCCTTCCTTGTATGGGTTGAATTGTGGTCCCCAAAATTCATAGGTTGAAGTACTAACCCCCAGGACCTCAGAATGTGACATAGGGCTGTTGCAGATGTAATTCATTAAAATGAGGTCATGTTAGGGTTAGGTAAGCCCTTAATCCCATAAGACTGGCATTCTTGTGCAAAAGAGGGAATGTGAGCACACACAGGGGAGAAGGCCATGTGAAGACGAAGACAGAGGCGGGGTGAATGCTCCCACGAGCTAAGGGAGGACAAGGATTGCCTGCAATCGCCAGGAACTGGGAGAAAAGCCTGGGAAGGGTCCTCCCACCACCCCACCACATTCCCAGCCTTGGGAGGAGCCGGCCAGCCCACCCCTGGATCTTGGGTTTCCAACCTCTGGAGCTGTGAGACGACACATTCAGAAGTCTCTCAGCCCAGCCTGCGGTCGCTGGATACGGTGTCCCCAGGAAGCCAGCACCCTCCTGAGTTCTTTGGCGGTGTCGTTACATTTATCATTGATTCTCTAAGGTTTTGCAGGGACTCCATGATCGCACCTGAAGACAGAGACTGTTCCACCGCTTCTCCAGGACTCCTGTGGTCTTAACACTCTCTCCCTAAGATCCCGAGGAAATGTGGGAGGACCCTTGAATGTGATGCTTTAATGCTGAGTGAGTTTTTACTGCCGTAGTGGCCGTTGGCAAGCACGGGTGACTTATCCCTTCTCCCACGGATGGCGTTTGTGTCGCGGGTGTCCTCTCTCATGGCAGCACTGCTGTGAGGACCTTGTGCCGTCTCCCTGTCTACAGCTCCTCTTGGGCACGTTTCTGGGGGATGGGGGAGGGGCCAGGTTGTTAACAGCAGAAGATGCGAGGTGTGATTCCTGGCTATGAGAGGAACAATATTTGCGAGGGCCCGGCAGCCTCCCTCACCTATGCTATGTGCTAGTTGGAGTAAATAAAAATATGTGTCAACATGGGAAAATCTTTAAAAACCCAATGTCGAGTTGAAAAACTAAGTTTCAGGATGCTATCTGGTACTATTTTATTAAACTTAAAAACATTGTCTATTTAATGGTTGCAAAATTTGAAGGCATGGCAATCAGTTGATCAGCATAGGTACAGACTGCTAAAATCTGGTACAGGTTGTTGAACTCTGTCCTCCATACACATATATGTTTAAAATATTTTACTACAGAGTACAGAGTTTCAATTTTGCAGATGAAAAAAGCTCTGAATATTAGCTGCAACACAATGTAAATATGTTTAATGCTATTGAACTGTATACTTAAAAATAGCTATGATGGTAAACTTTATCCTCTGTGTATTTTGTCACAATTATGAGTAAATAATTTTTTGAATGTTAAGTTGTAGGCTGGGTGAGGTGGCTCAAGCCTGTAATCCTAGCACTTTGGGAGACCGAGGTAAGAGGATTGCCTGAGCCCACGGGTTCGAGACCTGCCTGGGCAACTTGGTGAGACCTCATCTCTACAATAAATCAAAAAATTAGCCAGGCATGGTAGCACACACCTGTAGTACTGGCTACTTGGAAGGCTGAGGCAGAGAGATTGCCTGAGCCCAGCAAGTAAATGCTGGGGTGGCCGTGAGCTTGCCACTGCACTCCAGCCTGGGCGACGAAGTAAGATTCTAACTTGGAAAAAAAAATGTTAAGCTGCAGTCAAAGCCTGACAACCTTGCAGTCCTGCTATATATCTTTATGTAAGTTTGGTGGGCATTCAGTTATGCATTTTAGCCAGGGCTCAGATTGTCAAGAACTGATGTGGCTGCAGGAGGGAATAGCAATTGGGAGTTTGTTAGGAGAGGATATAGGTTACCCTGGTGGCCAGGGCAGAGATGGCCATTGGGGAGAGAAGGAAAGTGGTGGCCAATGAAAGGACACTCAGTGGCAAAGTCTGAGTAAGACTCTGCTGCCTGGAGCTGCAGGGTAAGCTAAGAAAATGTGTTTATAAGTTTCTAGCAAAAAGTAGATGCTCAACAAATGTGGCTGCTGTCATTATCTGCAGGAGTCAGGCCAGTAGTATCGGCCATGAGCAGTCTATGATCACCATTTCAATGGCTAAGGTCACCAAGCGAGAGGCCCCTGAATGGTGACCAATGCATCGGGCCAAACCCCCCACCATGGCTGAGGCCCTGCATCTATGCCTTTTCATCAGTGGTCGCTCACAGTGCTTTAGTTTCATAATGCAGTTTCCATGGAATCCAATGGAGTGACCTAACATCGTGCATCCAGTTACATCATGCACCTGTCAGAATTACAGGTGGGACCAGGCCCTCCCCAAGACACCTTCCCAGGTCCACACCATGGTCTCAGTCCTTTTTAAAACACATTAGCTTTTTATTTTAAAATCTCAAATGGGCTTTGTCCTGCAGTGAGAAAGGCAGATTTGGACCCCATCCCTCGCCCCTCGAGACCATGCAAGAACACGGTGGTGAAAAACTGTTATAAGCAAAGGCAGAATTTTTTCCATTGAACACCCTAGCTTCCTCCCTAGTGACTTCACTTGGCCTGCCAGGCTGATACCTGTCACTTTCCACCTCTTCACTCCCCCACCAGCAGCGTCGCATCCTCAGACGTACCCTTTAGAAGGGGAAGGGCGCTTGCCTTTAATTAAAAGATACCCACCTTGCAGGTTCGGTTTAATAAACACAGTGTAATCCCAGAGTGTGTGTCTATGACAGTGGCTCACATTTCAAACTCTGTGTCCTTATTATATATACTCACAACCTGAAATCAGGTGAGAGAATACCACACTCAAGGCAGAAGTTCCCTGTCAAACATGACCATCCTGCATGACACAGGCTGCCTCCACGTGCTGACGGGGACACCATGGCATCAGGCACTGGCTGGGGCTCCCAGGCTCCAGGGCTCCCGGTTCTTCTTCATTCATGAACTCCCAACCTCAAGCCCATTTCTGTACTCAGTTCTCAGTGATCATCCTTCACGTCTCTATTTGTGGGGGCAGAGACACAAAAATGTCAGGATGAGGGCAGGGAGGAAATTAGAAAGACTCTCTGGGGGCTTCCTTACCCTGCAATTCTGACAGTAATTATTAAACAGTGGTGTCCTCTCCTGGTGGCCTTTCCTCAGTATTCATTAAGGGAGGGAAGAGCTCAAATTATCTACAATTCTGAACTGACCTGTGACACAAGGGGACTTGAGAATAAATAACATGCTATTGGAGAAATTTCCCAAATAAGCCACTAAATGTAGTTTCCCCAGCAAAAAATAATCATAATAAATGTATATGTACCCATGCCCCCGCAGGGCGCATGACTTGAGAGAAATGGTCTCGGCATGACTTCGTGGCCGGCTCCACTCCATCCCATCAGCACATTGAAGGCATTCACATGTGCAAGTGTCTAATTAGCTGAACTTTCACTTTCGAGAGGGTTCAGCACGAGTCTTGCTTACCGGGCTTCCCATAAGTCAACTCTGCACAGTTGGAGGATGTGAAACCAGACCTCGTTGAGTCCACACACATATTCCCTGTCACAGAAAAGTGGGAGTGGAGGGCGCATTTGATTCCTGCAGCTGCTGGAACAAATTACCCAGCGACATGAAACAGCATCCATCCATCACCTCCTGGAGGGAAGGCCTGGAGGTCCAAACTCTGAAGTGAGAACCACAGGGGTGCAATCAAGGCACGATCAGGGCTGGCACACCCTGGAGCCGTCTTTGTCTTTCCCAGCTCTTGGGGCCACCCCGCTCCTTGGCTGGCATCCCTACAGTCACCTTCAGAGCAGTTGCTCCAACCTCCACCCATCATCTCACCTCCTTTGTCTGATGTCCACCTTCCTGCCTCCCTCTTACAAGGACCCTTGTGGTGACATTGGGTCCACCTACACAAGCCAGTGCGACCTCCCCATGTGGAGAGATGCTTAATTTAATGCCAACTGCAAAGTTCCTCTTGCCACAGATGGTCATATAGTCAGTCACAGGTTTGAGGATGAGAATTGGCCTTCTTTGGGGGCCATGATTCTGCTGACCACGTAAGGTTAGGTGTTTACCTCACCTCGTGAAATCATAATTCAATATTTTCAAACTTTTCCTGGGGCTCTATGCTCATCGGCCTCTTCTGTAAAGTCAGTGCATCCTTCCAGTGAGGATAGGGCAGCTGCAGTAACAAGGAAGGCAGAACTGACAGCGACATGACACATCTGAAGTCTCCTTCTCACTCATGCCAGGTGGGCTGGGCCACTGTGCTGCACCAGTGGCTAAGCAGCTGTGTGGGGCACCATTCTCAGCAGATTCCCCAGGACCAGCATGCAGGGAGGGGGGGTGGCTGGAGCTTTGATAACCCACAATTTTTTTTTGAGTTGGAGTCTCACTCTGTCACCCAAACTGGAGGGCAGTGGCACGCTCCTAGCCACTGCAGCCTCGACTTGCTGGGCTCCAGCGATCCTTCTGCCTCAGCCTTCCAAGTAGCTGGAACTACAGGCGTGCGCTACCACACCTGGCTAATTTTTGATTTATTGTAGAGATGAGGTCTCACCAAGTTGCCCAGGCAGGTCTCGAATCTGCAGGCTCAGGCAATCCACTCACCTCAGTCTCCCAAAGCACTGGGATTTCAGGTTGAGCCACCCAGCCCGGCTGATAACCCACAATTAAACACTTCTGCCCAGAAGCATCACTGCATGCACACTCTGTGGGTCGAAGCAAGTCACATGGCCACATTTTATTTCACCTCAATTAATTTTTCATTTTTGTTTATGTTATTTTATTATTTTGAGACAGCATCTTGCCCTGTCATCCAGACTGGCGTGCAGTGGTATGATCATAGCTCACTGCAGCCTCAAACTCCCAGGCTCAAGCAATCCTCCCATCTCAGCCCCCCGAGGAGCTGGGACTACAGCTGTGCACTTCCACACCTGGCTAATTTCTTTTCATTTCATAGAGATGGAGTCTCACTATGTTGCCCAGTTTATCTTGAACTCCTAACCTCAAGCAATCCTCACATCTCAGGCTCCCAAAGAGCTGGAACTACAGATGTGTACCTCCACACCTGGTATTTCTTTTCCTTTTGTAGAGATGAGGTCTCACTATGTTGTTCAGTTGGTCTTGAACTCCTGGCCTCTAGCAATCCTCTCTTCTCAGCCCCCTGAGAAACTGGGACAATAGGTGGGCACATCCACCTGGCTAATGTTTTTCTTTTTGTAGAGATGGGGTCTCACTATGTTGTCCAGGTTGGTCTTAAGCACCTCATCTCAAGAGATCCTCCTGCCTTGGCTTTCCAAAATGCTGAGCTTACTGGTATGAGCCACAATGCCCAGCCACACTTCTACCCCTCCCAGGTATTTTTAGAATCATTCAATTGGTCAATGAGTAAGGGCATGCCAGAGGCTAATCCCAACCTCTCACCAGCCAGGAGGCTTCCCTTCTATTCTCCTGCAGGTATTGCGAGATAATCCACCAACAGTCACCTGCATTGACAGAATCAGCACATTTCCCATGTTTTGTCCATTAAAAGGACACACGGCCAAGAGATACCTCTGATCTGCTGAAGTCAGGAGCTGACATCCTGCGTCCCCGTGGCGGCTCTGGAGGTCCTATTAAGCCATTGGGTTGGGGAATTGCACAGCCCCAAGGTCACTGCCTGTGACTCTGGCCAGTCCCAGGACTTCAGTGGGGAGTGACTGACAGCAGCCAGTATGTAACATCAGCTCACTCTTTCAACCCTCGACACAGCCTTACCTACGTAGTATAAGGACGACCTCTATTTAATAGAGAATGAAATGAAATGGAGCTAAAGGTTCCCTCACCCTAGGTGACCATACTAGGTAGACTAGTCTCTCCCACAAAAAGATATGTTGAAGTCCTAACCTTCATGTCTGAGAACGTGGCCTTGTTTGGAAACAGGGCCATTGCAGATATAATCAGCTAAGGTGAGGGCACGTGGGAATAGGACCCTGATCCAGTCTGACTGGCGTGAAGACACCAGCACACAGGGACAATGCCAAGTGACGATCAAGACGGAGGCCCGAGTGACACAAAGGAACACCGAAGTTGCCCAGGAAAGAGCCAGAAGCTGGAGGGGCAGGAAAGACCCTTTCCTAGAGCCTTCAGAGGAGGCACAGCCCTGTCTTCCTCTGGATTTCAGACATCTGGCCTCCAGAGCCAGAAGAGAATGAATTTCTGTCATTCTAACCACCTCTCAACCCAGACTGTGGTCATTTGTTGTGGAGCCCCAGGAGACCAATGGCCCACTGGCAAAGGCAGAGACAGAGTTAGACCCTGCCTCCACCCAGGTGCTATCCATCAGGCAGGAGGCTGGCCCAGAGGAAAAGGGAGTGGCCAATGCAGGGCCCAGGCTGGGACCTCCCAGGACCGCAGCCCAGGTCTCCAGGCAGCTCATTCATTTGGACTCCTTCCACCATGCCTGAGACCCCCAGGACAGTCTCCATCCCACCCCTTAGCTGCTCCCACAAACAGCCAAGGGAATGAGATCTGTGAATGGGGCAGACGCAAAGCAGATAATTATCAGTTATTCAAGGATCTGACATCCATGGGTCACATATTGTCACGCCGCCATACCTTGGTTATTTCATGTGGGAGAAAGTCCAAAGACTATGCCTAAGCCCATGGCTGCTCAGGTCACAGGCCACCTGAAGATGTGTGAGCATGACACTCTCCAGAAGACACCCACGTCCACACGGGAAGCATGATCCATCCGCCTTCTCCACAAATGAACCAAGACAGGAGAGGCCCCGTGGGGACGGCAGAGGGGGTACAGGGCCAGGAAGCAGTGCTCACCCTGCGCCCTCCCGCTCTATCCCTGGGGCCCTGGTCTGGCGTTAAGGAAAGCAAGGACTCCACCCCTCCTGCAGAGGCCTGCACAAACTTAACTCACAATGTTCTAGAACCCAGAGTGTCCTACAGTCCTGTAGGAGGAACCAGATTCTCAGGGCACCAAATGTTGCATAGACACAGCCGCGTCCAAATCCCAGCCAGGCCACCTCTCCCCATGAACACAGCGAATTGCCAACCTTTACACATTCTGTGCATGCAACAAAAGTTCGATGTACCCTGCAAATATGTACAGATAGGGCATATCAATAAAAAACTGTACAAAGAAATGAGGACCAAAGTGTTTTCACTGCAAGGAGTCGGGAGGAGGAAAGAGGAAAATGGCTCTGAAGGCTCAGGTGGGCTGGGAGCCTCCGACCATGAACTGGAACTCAGTGGTCAGAGCAGCTCTGAGCCAAGGAGCCCGGGAGGCAGAGAGGAAGGGAAATGGCAGGAGGAGAAAACGTGGAGTCTTCAGGCTAGGAGCAGGGCTCTGTAGTGGCAGCACCCAGGAGGACCACCCAGCACCACACAGTGGGTGCCCAGCCCCCTCTGCTCTTTCTCACCCTGGCGAGCACAGACGAGACCAGCCCTAGACTGGCCCCTCCAAGGCAGCATCCCTTGGGGACAGCTGGCCACAGGACGGACAGATGGCCCTAGCATGGCTCAGCTGGTTGAGTGACTACATGCTCAGTGCTTCTTCACCTGTAGTCTTTCCTTGATTCTTCCCTACACGAGATTGTCCCTCAAAACAATATGTAACACAGGACCACATCTCCCACCCCATGACTCCTCTCTGACCCTCACAGGCAGGCTGTGGGTGCCTCCATGCACCCGTCCCATTGCAGCAATGGACACAGAGACGGCTCTGGATCCAGCATAGAAGACCTCGGGTACCAGGTGTCTGTGTATTCTAGTGCTGCCACTGTGGTCTTGAACAAACCTCCTTCTGCCCACAGTGTGCTGGAGACATTAAGTAGCAGTGTGGGTGGAATTATGTCCCCCCAAAAAGGTATACTGAAGTCTTACCCCCAGTTCCTGTGAATGTGACCTTATTGGGAAGGGGGGTCTTTGCAGATGTAATCCAGTGACAGCGAGGTAGCAGATCAGGAGGAGCCCTTAGCCCAATGACAGTGTCCCTATTAGAACAGAAAACACAGACAGGAAGGGAGAGACAGCCTCTTGACGACCGAGGCAGAGATCAGAATGATGTGGCGGTAAGCCAAGGAACAACAAGGACTGCTGGAAGCCACCACAGCCAGGAGACCTGGGAAGGATTCGTCCCTGGAGCCAAGAGAGAGAGGGAAACCATAATCCTGCCCACATGTGATTTCAGACCTGCATCCTCCAGAACTGTGAGAAAGCAAGCTTCTGTTGTTTGAAGCCACCCAGTCTGTGGCAATTTGTCACCACGGCCACGGGAGATTCACAGGAGCTTGGACTCACACAGAACCAGAAGCAGTCCGTGCCCCATCAGTTTCCAGCTGTTTGGACTTGGGCAAGCTCCTGGCATGCCCTGAGCGCCCAACTCCTCATCCATCCAGGGAGGAGAGCCCTGGACACAGCTCATTTGCTGACTTGAGGACAGGTCAGGTGAGGCCCCCCATGGTGCAGCCACACAGCAGATGCTCAATAAATGCAGCAACCATCATTATTTCTGACTCCTGACTCTTCAAAGGCTGACTTTCCAGTGTCGATCATCTCTGCTCTCAGATTCTCCTTTCCCTCATTAAAAAAAAGGCAGAGTTACTTTTCCATGGTGAGTGAAGTTACCAGGTGAGTTACCTGTGGTTGCCTGAGGGCCCAGCAGCTGGGACCCAGAGCCTGGTCTCCCTTGATGTGTCTGGTAAGCTTCACTCCTCCCAGGTCATGCCTGTCCATTGGCTTGTCAGTCTGACTGTCCACAAGACTGACTTGAAGAAAGAATTTGGAACTTCAAAGCTATCCAAAGGTCACTTTCTCCGAGTGACACAAAAAGAACAACCTCAACAAAAATCAGTCTCTGCAATCATCACTGAAGGGGCATAGCCAGTGCGGTCACCAGATCCAGAGAAATGTCCCACATGGGTATGGGCGGTGGGAATTTGCAGTGTGCGGGTGGGACCCTGCGCTGCCGCGTCCCGATGGGCGGCACGATGGCCTCACGCGACAGCATGGAAGTCTGTTCCGCATTCCGAGCTCTGTTTGGTGATTTTGTCCAGGACACAAAGCAATTTCTGCGGATGCCGAATTCCATCTTCACTGCCCCCCTCATGCATCCTCGCCATTTTCAATCTAAAGCAGCACAGAGTGACAAAAACAGAAATGAACTTTAAATGGCATTCACCAGCAGCTGGGCCTCCTGAATTACATTAGCGCATCCCGAGAAATATGCAAATGGGTGGTATTTCATTGCCGAATGTTCTCATTATGCTTTCTGAGCACTGTGAACCCAGCCGTGAGTTTGGAAAATTCTCCCTCACACCAGCTTTCTGTCAACACGCTGGCTCATGATTTGCAAGAGGATGTGGCCCTCTGTACGGTTCTTGCCTTTAAGTTGGCGTTTCCAGTCACAGGAGCGCAACGGTCAGCAATTGTCTGAGAAGATTCAACCCTTACCCCGAAGAATAACAGCCAGGCGTGATGTGTGGACTCACACTGGGGTGGCTTCAAGAGGCTGCTAGGCCTGATCTCCAACCAGCCCATCCCACCCTACCCAGTACCAGACATCAGGTTCAAACTCTGCTGGAACTGCTCAAACTAAAAGAATAAGCATCAAAGCTAACACCATAAAGGAGGTAAAATAAGGGTCAGTCAAAAGGGAATAAACCAAATTGCACTACTGCATGAGTAGCCCATTAAGAATGGAGACATGGCCGGGCTCGGTGGCTCAGCCTGTAATCCCAGCACTTTGGGAGGCCGAGGTGAGTGGATTGCCTGAGCCCGCGGGTTCAAGACCCGCCTGGGCAACTTGGCGAGACCTCATCTCTACAATAAATCAAAAATTAGCCGGGCGTGGTAGGGAGCACTTGTAGTTCCAGCGACTTGGAAGGCTGAGGCGGAAGGATCGCCGGAGCCCAGCAGATCGAGGCTGTGGTGGCCAGGAGCGGCCACTGCACTCCAGTCTGGGTGACAGAGTGAGACTCCAACTCAAAAAAAAAAGAATGGAGACACAACCGTGGAAACCACATATTGAAGACTACAGAGATGCTCCTGGATAAATCCGTTGTGTTAGTTTAGGAAGCCTGTTCTAACAACCCAGGACTCAAACAACATCAAAGTACAGTCTCACAGCACTGGGAATCAGGCTGTGGGCAGGGTCGAGCTCCCTCCTCCTGAGCCTCCAGGAAAGTGTCTGCCCCAGGCCTGTCTCCAAACTTCCAGTAGTTTCTTGGTGCATGGCAGCATCACTCTGGTCTTCATTCTCCCTGCATGTGTGTCTGTGTCCAAATGTCTCCTTTGTATAAGAACACCATCTTGGATTCGATCCTTCTTACTCCAGCATGACCCATCTTAACTCATTAAGTCTGCAAGGACCGCATGTCCGAGATTCTGAGAGTTAGGACTGCAACATGTGAGCCTGCGGGGGAGGGAGAGATCTGGTGCAACCCATGACACACAGAGGAACTATTTTTAAATTTCATGCCATAAGCTATGCAGTCCACTGGGAGAAAGTACCCTCTCCCCACCCATTCCTAGTCATTTGCACATTCCAAGAGTCCAGGGTCAGTGTATGTAAAACCCAGTCAGCTGTTGGATTGGCCAGTCAACCAAACTCCAAAATTCTGACCTGTGATGGTCAGGCCAGGTGGGCCAGTTGTCAGTTCTTCCGACTAAAGCAGGGGCAGGACAAGGATGAGATCAGGGAGGAAGCTTCTGGCTCTTAAGAAAGCTCCCATCTCAGGCTCAGGGTGCAGGGTCAGCACACACTCAGACCCGAGAGTGAGCACCCCCTTAAATTCGGCACCTAGGAGCCATATCTGTGTCACCCTGGCCCTTATTCTGACCCAAGCAGTTATAAGGCCAGAGCTGACCCAGACTCTTTCTCAGTCAAAAAGAAGCAAGCCAAACTGAGGATTCATTTCTCGAAGATGGTGCAAACCCAGCCCTGCAATATGAGGAATATGAAAGCATAATTACCAATGTGGAAGACCAAATAAAGATGCTTGAATATTGTGGGAATATTTCATTTCTTTCTAATTTGTTATAAGCCACCCTCAGCAAAGAGATCACAAAAGCTTTTCTTCTCTTGCACTGGCTTTGATTTAAACCAGCCCTAAAAAGACCCGAGGCAAAGAAGAAAACTATGGAGTGAGCAAAAGTTACTTTCCATGTATAATTGGAGAAAATTGAATGGGGCTTGTTCATCGGGCCCTTTATTATAAGGTTTTCCCCAGAAACTTCTTGCAAACAAGTTTTGGAGAGCGCTGACTTCTAAGTACGAGGATGCATGCGTCCCTTGAGGTCAGCTTCACTTGGTAGATACAAATGTGTGCAAGACCATTCGTTTCTTTCTTCCTTTGGCTTTATATAAAACAACAGCATCGATTTTGGGAGAGAACAATAAAGCTTCCTTTAGTTTCCAGCAACTCTTTCTTTTAATCATGGGGAAGAAAGCAAGGCGCGCCCTGCATAGCCGTCGTGGAGAATAATCAATAGAAGATTTGTGGTTGAGATGTTTCATCTGTGGTCAGGCCTGATGGCAACTTAACTGTGTTTACAAGGCGGCTCCCAGGAAATTACTACACAGCCGGATGTGTGTGGAGAAAACTGCCACTGCCAAAAAGGCCAGGCAGAAATGGGGGGAGAGGCAGGGAACACACAGCTCAGCCAGCTCGATGTCGTGACTTGTCCAGATGCAAGCACTGCCACCCAGCACCGGCAGGGACTCATCAGAAAAGCAGTCAAGGTGACACAGAAATCCATGCAAGGGTCATGCAATAACTGAGCAGTGTCCCAAAATAACTTCCTGCTTCAAGGACCAAGGCAGAACCCCCACATCACAGAGCTAGGAGGAGCCCCAGGACTTCAGAGTCCAGTCCCACTCCGTGGACAAACAGAGAAGCGAGTGAAGCTCAGGGTGACCTGAGGTCAGGACAGGCTACCAGCAGAGCCAGTATATGTACCAGTTCAGCCGTCCTCTCAGCAAAAGGTTACACGTGGCTGGGACACACAGAAATGTCAGGCCCCCGTCCCCGCCCAAGAGGAATTTTTGGTCTGGAGGGAAAAGTCATGTACACAATTATCTATAGTGAGGAGAAAAGCCATGATGTTTGGGAACGCCACAAAAATCGGGGTTGGGAGGATTTCATGGCAGGTTTCAGAGGAAGGTGAGGCTTTCAAATGACTCTCCAGACAGAAAGGACAGAAGGACAATGAGGTCTGGGAAAGCACGGCCAAGGCGTAGGAAGACACAGCTCGCATTCACCAACTAGAAAGCAACTATGACAGAAAGGAGAGTAGACAAGAAGTGCCCCAGCCCCCACATTCCAGCACCTCATGGCCTGTCCCTGGAGTATGTGACAGTCACATACACTGTCAGCCACATACTCTGTATCCAGGATGGTATTAAGGCAAGGTTCGACCCCGATAGACTTTCAGAATTTTTTAGAGCGACTGATCATTCTGCAAGGAGGCCCCTGAGACTACTGAGGGTTCACACGAGACTCAAAGGCTCCGTCTTTTTTTTTTTTTGAGTTGGAGTCTTACCCAGGCTGGAGTGCAGTGACACATTCGTGGCCACCCCAACGTCGACCTGCTGGGCTAAGGCAGTCCTTCTGCCTCAGCTTTCCAAGTAGCCGGAATTACAGGCACACGCTACCATACTCAGCTAATTTTTTTTTATTTTTTATGGTAGAGACGAGCTCTTGCCAGGTTGCCCAGTGCCCGGGCTGGTCTTGAACCCACCGGCTCAGGCAATCCACGCACCTCAGTCTCCCAAAGTGCTGGGATTACAGGCTGAGCCAAGGAGCCCGGCCAAGGCTCCGTCTTAAGAAGCAAGTGGCATTGCATTAAGCACAAGTTCTGTGGCTGGAGAGACGGTGAGCAATGTGACTTCAAAGGGAGAGGATTGGGGGTCACTGGGAGCTTGGCAGAGAGTAGGTCAGGGAAAGGTGGAGGTGAATTAGAAGGTTACCAGAAGTGGGGTTCTGAAACCAGAAAAGCATCTGGGACCATGAACAGACCCCATCAGGTGAGGCCAGGGACCCATGCAAGGGACATGGGGGATAAAGCAGGGAGTCACAGTACACAGTGTGGAGGGTCCTGGAAGCCACAGAAGGAGGTTTCACTTCATCCTGATGGAAGCAGAAAGCCCCTGAAAGTGTCCCGAAGATGGGACATCCTGCTGTACGCTCTGACTTCAGAAAGAAGTGACCCCAGCCATAGGGGCTCAGCTCAAGTCCATTTTGCCCCCACCTCTCCCAGAGACATCTGGCAACACCCGGAGACAGGTTTGGTTGTCACCAGGTCAGGGGGCGACTACTGGGCTCTTGGGGATGGGGTGGGGCCGCGGCTCGCCATTCTACAGTGAATAACGCCCCGGAGTGTAAGGCCTGGCTCCTGCGGCCAAGAAAGCTCTGAGCCTCACAAGGGCCCAAGGGCCTAATGGTGAGTTTCTTGCTCTCTCCAGATATGCCCCCACCCACGGGTGAGTCCCCCACCTTCTGAGTAAGGTCTCCACCCATGGTTAAAGCCTCACCTGTGAGTGAAGCCCCCACCAGGCTAGTTCCTCTATAAACCAGATCACCTTCTCTTCAAGGTAATCCTACCTGCCAGCCCACGGGATCATTCAAACAAGACAGTCGCAACCTCCCAAGGGACCAGGGGCCACCCGCCCTCCTGTCACAGCAAAGCCTGCCTCCCACAGTCCCTGCCGGTCCCCTCTACTCCAAGCACAGCCCCCATGCCCTGTGGGGCCTGCATTCCCTGCCCCAGGCTGTGAGTACACGTAACTCATAAAAGCCGTGGATCAGCAACAGGGCTGTGTGTCCAGTGCCTGGTACTACTCAGGGCAGGGGCTTCCTCCTTCACCGACAGGGTAAGTGGGAGCCACAGAATATCCTCCCTCCAACACAGAATGGGCTCAGCCAGTAGCGCCCGCACAGTAGGAGCTGTCATAGGGCTCGTTGGCTTAAAATCTCCCTCCTGACCATGTTCTCTGGGTCTGAGGCCTCTTCACTAAAGAGTCACTTATTTGGGTTGCTCTTCCCAGCCCTCTTGAAAAATAGTTGAATTTCTGGGAAGTGTAAAACGTTAAACAGACACTTGCCTTTCGAGAGAAGGGACTCCCGCACTGAAGACGCTGGGCCAGCACTGGGGAAACGTGTCAGAAATGCAAGCGTGTGGGTGCACCAAAGCCTGGGGGTCCTCCCTGCTGACAGCAAAGAGAATTCTTCACTTGGTGAAGGCTGGCATCACAGTCCTACTGCTGGATGGATGTTTCTCTGCTGCTGCGGAGGCTGGATGACATGCCCGGAGAGAGGCAAGGCAGATGGGAGAGGCTGTGCCCTAAGGCCAACCCCTCCTGCCAGTCTGAACGTCTCCTGTCACCTGCTCAGAGGAGCCTTCCCAGTCACTCCGCCTAAGTCACCACCCCTTCCTCGCTGGCCTGTGTCAAGTCACTGTCTCCTTCCTTCATGGCACCATCCTAGCTGAAATGATCTCTAAACAAAACACTGTAGACATGCAAAACCAGTTCAAAGTGAGTATCAAGGGCTGCTTGGAAGAGAAAAGAAGCAAAAAATGTTCTAAACGTGGTGTGAGGGGGAGAGGGTCTCGTGCAAGATCACCATGAACTTGTTGTCTGAGCTGGACTGTGTTTCCATCCAGAGGCTCAACTGGGAAGGGATCTGCTTCCAAGCACCCTCAGGTTGTTGGCAGAATTCGTTTCCATGTAGCGGTAGGACTGAGGGCCTGGCTGTTTTCTGGCGGGAGGCTAGAGACTGGAGTCTGCCCTCAGCTCAGCCTTGGAGTTCAGTGCTCAGAAGTCCTCTGCCTGGAGTTAAAACCTCACCCCAAAGTGGCCAGCTTTAAGCTGAGTTATGCCTCAGTTTCCTCATCTGTAAAAAGGACAAATTAGAATGTCTGCTATATGGGATGGTTAAGGGAACCAAATGAGTTGATAAGTATAAATAAATTAACGCAGCGCCTGGCACACGGGATTCAGCCAATAAATGTCAGCTAAACGCCATGATTAGTGCTCTCACCCACTGCTGCCATGCCTTTAACTTCCATCTATCTGCTGTTGACTCCCAAATTAATATCTCCAGCCCTGACCTTGTTCCTGAACTACAGACCACCACATGTGGGAATTTTAAGGAACACTTCAGATCAACAGCTCATCCCATGTTCTTATCATCCCAGTAAATGGCCCCGCTGTTCTTCCAGTGCTGGAGCCAAAAGCTTTGGGGTTGTCCTTGGATCCTGCATTTCGCTTATGCCCATGTCCAGCCCATCAGCAGATTCTCTGACTCTATTTTCAAAATATGTCCAGCATCCTCTCACTGCTCACCACCTGCACTGCAGCCCTGTGACCCACACCTCCATCTCCTCACCTGGACTGCAGCAGTCGCCTTCTCATGGGCCTTCCTCACTCCCATCTCCCCCCGCCCCCCCGAACATCTATCAGGGCTGCCAGGGAGAACCTGGTGGAATGCACATCCTATCAACAGGAAACCCCTCACCCATCTCACTCAGGGACCCGCATGAACAGCTCCATACAACTTGCCCCATGACCTCCCCAACCCCACATCCTGCTTTCTCCAGCAACCACTGCCCCTCCCTTTCACTCTGGTCTCCTCTTTATCCCTAGGCCATTGCCCTTATGGAACCCTCGCATAACCCATCCTGTTCCAACTGTGGGAAAAAAATCAGAAGCACTGGTGAAGGTCACAGCCCCGGGGCACAGGCTCTCCGATAGACTGAGACCTACTCACAGGTCTGTAGAACACTCCCCCCTGCCATACCTCCCCACCATGTCACTTAGGATCTACTCACCGCCATTCCTTTCACCCAGTACATCATGTCCATCTTTCAACAAGACATGGCAAGGCTTACTGAAATGCAAAGAAACACAGTTTGAAGAAACAAAGCAAGCACCAGAACCAGACTCAGATATGGCACGAATGCAGAAATTGACAGACTGAAAGTTTAAAACAGCTCTGATTAATATATTAAGAGCTCTCATGGACAGAGTCAGTAACATGCGAAAACAGATGGAACAGAAACAGAGCACAACAGAACAGAAGACCAAGAACCATGGATGACTTCAAAAGGTGTAATATACGCATAATAGGAATATCAGAAGAAAAACAAAAGAAGACACAAATAAAAGAAATACTGGAAGCTCAGAGAATATCAAGAAGGATACATGCAAAAAAACCTGTTAAAAGCCCTACACACTGGGGATGGGGAGACACCTCTTATCATCAAGGGTGCCTGAACGAAGCATTTTGGTATGCCTAACCCCTAACTGTACCCCACAATACCATAATAAAAATAAATAAATATTAAAAAAATAAAAATTAAAAAAAAAATTTTTAATAAATAAATAAAAGCCCTACACAAAGGCATATCAAATTTAAAATTTAGAAAATCAAAGGTAAAGGACACAAAAGGAGGGGAAAAAAGTCTTACCCATAGAGGAGTGAAGATAAGAATTACATCTGACTTCTCCTCAGAAACCATGCAAACAAAAAGTGAGTAGAGTGAACTATTGAATGTGATGAGAAAAAAAAATGACCAGTCTGGAATTCTATATCTCGCAAAATTATCCTTCAAAAGTAAAAGAGAAATAAAGGCATTCTCAGACAAACAAAAGTTGAGACAATTTGTTGCCAATAGACTTGCCTTGCAAGACATGGTAAAAGTTCTTTAGACAGAAAGAAAATAACGTAGGTTAAAAACAAAACAAAATTCAAATCTACATTAAACAAAGGAAGAGTATTATAGAAGAAATAAATGAAGTTAAAATAAAAACTTTTATTTTTCATATTCTTAATTTATCTAACAGATAACAGTTTGTTTAAAATAATAATAGCAACAATGTGTTCAATGATCATAGCTTACGAATAAGTGAAATGAATGACAGCAATGACATAAGGGATGAAAGGAAGTAATTAGCCCTTGCACTACCCATGGACTAATGTAGTGTTATCTGCAAGTAGACTTAGAGTGATTGTAAACACATATTGCAAACTTTACAACAACCATTAAAATATTTTTTAAAATAAGTATAATTAATGTGCTAAGGAGAGAAAAAGATATATAAAATGCTCAACTAAAGCCACAAAAGGCAGAAAAAGAGTGGAAGATGAAAACAGGAACAAAGAACAAGGACAATAAATAGAAGACAGTAACAACTATGGTAAATATTAATTCAACCGTATCAATAATCACTTTAAACATCAGTGTCCAAAATATAACAATTAAAAGACAGAGATGGTCAGAGAGGATTTAAAAAGCCATGACCCAACTATACACTGTTTTTAAGAAGCTGCTTTAAGTACAAAGACACACATATATATATTTTTTAAAAGGTAGAGAAAAATATGCCATGGTAATAGCTAATCAAAAGAAAGCTAAAGTAGCTATATTAATTTCAGACAAAGCACACTTTAGAGTAAGGAAGATTATCAAAATTAAAGAGGGCCGTTGCATAATGACAAAAGGGTCACTTCTTCAATACGACATCACAATCTTTAACACAGATGTTCCTAAATACAGAGAGTTAAAATATATGAGACAAAAAGTGATAGAACTACAAGAAATAGATGAATACACAATTAGATTTGGAGGTTTCAACATCCTTCTATCAGGAGTAAACAAATCTAGCAGGCAGAAAATCAGTAAAAACATAACTAAACTCAATGGCACCATCAATCAACTGGAAAAATGGACATCCATAGACTACTTCATCCAACAGCAGCAGATTACACATTCTTCCTGAGCTCCCAAGGAACATTTACTAAGATAGACCACATGCTGGGCCATAAAACACACCTCAACAAATTTAAATGAATATAAATCATTCAATGTGTGCTCTCTAACCACAGTGGAATTAAACTGGAAATCAATAATGAAAGATAGCTGAAACTACTTGAGTATTAAACAACACCCTTCTAAATAACACGAGTCAAAGAAGAAATCTCAAGAGAAATTGAGAAACATTTTGAAGTAAATGAAAATGTAATATATCAAAATATGTGAAATGCAGTGAAAGTAATGCTTAGAGGCAAATGTAAAACATTGAAAGCATATTTTAGAAAAGAATAAAGATGTAAACTTATTAGTCTAAGATTCTGTCTTAGGGAACTAAGAAAGAAAGAGCAAATTAAATTCAAATTAAGCAGAAGAAGAGAAATAATAAAAATTATAGAAGAAATCAATGAAATTAAAAATAGGAAATCAAAAGAGAAAATCAGTGAAACCAAGATAGTTATTTAACAGATAAATAACATCAAGTCTCTAGCCAGGCTAAGAAAAAAAAGTAGAAAAGACACAAATTATTTGCATCACAAATGAAAGAGAGACATCACTACAGAGTCTAGACATTCAAAGGGTAATAGAGGAATACTATAAACAACTCTATGCTCACATATTTGATAGCTAGATGAAATGCACCAATTCCTTGAAAGACACAATCTGCCAAAACTCACACAAGAAGAGATACACAATCTGAATAGACCTATGTCTATTATAAAAACTAAATCAATCATTAATAACTTTTCAAAAAAGAAAGTGCCAGGCCCACCGGGCTAGGTGGCTCAGCCTGTAATCCCGCGCCTTGGGAGGCTGAGGTGAGTGGATTGCCTGAGCCCGCAGGTTCAAGACCCGCCTGGGCAACTTGGTGAGACCTCATCTCTAC
>CAUYQG010041907.1:0-24800 GCA_963574415.1 Tarsius wallacei | reverse complement strand
GAGTTTATAAAATTTATAGTTTAGGATGATAGTCTTTTAAGATCAAAACAGGATGAACAAAGATACATTGCCTGTCCCATCCATTAGATTGAAACTGATTGCCTTGAAAACAAAAAAACATGTAGGGTATAAAAGGAGTTGAAAAGACAATAAATCAGCATATTTCCTGCTTGCAGCAGAGTCAGTGTCCAGGTTTTTTCTCCTACGCCGACGCCACCCTCTTTCAGGAAACCCTGACCCACTGGAGCTGGACTCTGGCAATGTGTCTTCCTAGTAAATCCCACTAAAGTTTCAAAGTCTGAGGATTAATGGAGGACTGATTGTATCGGTACATACCTCCTATTAACCTGGAAAGCTAAAATTCAGAAACCAGTAAAGGTGCACAGAACAACTTCATCAATCAATGACATAAAGAACAATCCAAAGACCACATTCCCAAGGGTTGGCCTAAGGTCAATTATGGCACCAGGACTCTCTGGAGATATGCAAAATTGAGCAACCTGCCCTGTGTTAACAGTTTCCTCACATACGGTGACTATATAGTTTATCATCCAGACCAGGATGTTTTTGAGAGTTAAAAAGTCCCACTACTAATAATTACACTGCATATAAGATCATAAACCAGCACTATATTATGTTCATTTGATATATTATCTGCAGGGATTAATAAATGTGAATAGCATGATTTAAGAGATCATATGCCTTATACTAAATATTCAGTTTCTCAGTGCTTGGGAAACCCATGGCAATGTTTTCAGTCCTAGAAAATAGAACCAATATGGAGGAAAGGTGAGGTAAAAAATAAAGTATACATAGAATGGTAGGTATAGTAGGTTGATGAAAATACTAGCCAGGTTAGCTTATGCACTAATCCTTTTTATACAAAATATTAGTATACAAGAAGAAACAATGTTTCTTTAAGATAAAAAAATTAAAGAACTAAATCACTAGTAATCAAAACATAAGAAGTGAGTCTCACTTGTTTAAACAGATGGGCTTGTCTCAACTGGTCTTGGAGGCAAAGAACCCAACTTCTGACAAGTCATCATGTTTCTGATGTTTGAAATTTTATCCTTTCTTATTTTAAATTGTTGTGCTTAAAACATGTAAGCTTGTAGTAGGAGCAAAATTATTTGTCTTATTTTTATTGAAATTTATCTAATTTTATTGTAATTTATGTAATTTGACAACTAGCCAAAAAAGTTCTGCATATTAAGGAAACTAGAAAAAGTAAGTTTTAAAAATGAAAGATAATGTAAAAAGAACCCTAAAATTAAGAAGTGCCTCAGGAAAGATAGGGAGGGACATTTAGACAGAAACGGTGAGAAGTCATCGTGTTATATCTGGAAGCATTCAAATTAGGACACAGACATTTGATAATTTTAAAGGTAATAAAGTTAAATTTCATTGGATATAAGGCTTTTGCCAAATAGAAATTTTATTTATATTTTAAATATATCAATAACATGTTCTCATGAGTTGATTCATGTATTATTTCAACAAATGACATGTACACTATATTCTAGGTAATGTACTATATTCTTGGTCTCATAAGTATTAAATATTGACTCCAGTTACAGACTAATCAATATATAAGACATAATCAATAAATATTTAATGTACAGTAATTTAAAACAAGGAAAAGAAAGCAAGTAAAAGGGTAGAGAATTAGGGTGGTGGTAACTGGGATAGGTCAGGAACCTCCCTCCCTGTAAGTATCAAAAGCAAATCTTTGCTATTCTTGAATACTAAGTGGAGAAAGTCAACGTGCAGTCTGGGAGAACAGTGTTTCAGTCTGAATGACCATCAGTGCAAGGGCTCTGGGGCACTAGCTTTTTTCTATACTGAGGAAAAGAAAGAAGCCAGTTCTCTGTAGGAAAGATATTGAAGAGAAAGCAAGGTGTTATTTTAAATTTTAGATGTTTGGAAAGCCATCATGCTGAGAGCTCTGAGCACAATTGTGACAAAATATTACTTTTGCTTGAAAAGCATGACTTTTATGGGCTTAATTTGTTACCCCCAGATCCATATGTTGAAACCCTAAACCCTAGTAATTCAGAAGGTGACTGTATTAAAAAATAAACCCTCTAATTGGGTATTGTTTTAAAATGAGGTTATATATGTTGGCCCCAATTCAATCTGACAGGTGTTTATATAAAAAAAAAAAATTTAGACACACAGAGAGATGCATGTGAGCAGAAGACAGATGCCATGAGGCAAAGAGAAAAAGTAGCTATCTGCATATCCAGGAGAGAGTCCTCAAGAGAAACCAAACCTGCTGTCACTTTGATCTTAGGTTTACCTAAGATTGTGAGGTAAGAATTTTATGTTTGTTAAAATCATTCAGTCAGTGGAGTTTTGTTATGGCAGACCTGGAAAAAGACTAACGCAATGTCTCTAGTTAAAATGTGAAAATAAGATATTAGAAAGGTAAGATTAGAGGTAGGACAGGAGTGAGATATTGGTGACGTGAGTTGGAAGTGTAATGGTAAATGACGAGAGGTATTTAGGTGCAGTATTACATACAAATGCAAATAGATATATATTTAATTTCATATAGATATGGAAATTAGAGTCATTCAGATTCTCTGACAAATGGATGTGGGGTATGGGATCAATTAAGGATCAAGGAAGGATCATCTCAAGATGTTTGTCCGTGTCCATGTTTATTTTAATTCTATGCTGAAATTAGGATTATTTTCCTGTTTAAAATGTGTTTTAATAAGTACTTGCCTTGCTCATTTGTTAGTTTATAACAAATATTTATCACTAATGGAAATATGTATCATACATTATCGGTTAAAATAGGAACCAAATAATTTAATATTAGATTTAGTTAATCTTGCAACTTCACAGTGAAGCTATTAGACAGCCTAATTAGAAATATATTCATGAGTGACAGTATGGCAAAGCTATTTTCAGTTTTGAAAAGTTTGGATGGATTCCAGAGATCAATCTAGAAATTAATTGCTTACCATTCCTGGCACAAGTCTTCTCATCAGCACTGATTTTTTGAACAGCCATCGTAACAGGGCACTGCTTGCCAAGGTAAGGAGCCTGACAGTTCTGCAATTAGAAGGGACTGGGAGATGATTTGTTGGTCTTAGGAGTCAGTATGCACAGTGCACAAATTCATTCGAAGGCAAATTACCCATAGAGTTTTAAAAATAATTGTTTAAGATGCCTTTATTTAACATTTCTCTTATTCATTTTCTCCCATAAGGGATGGATTCGGAAATAATTAGACTTAAACATTTCTGAGCTTAGCTTTTTTTGTATGTGCTTTCACAATATTGTTTTTGTAATTCAATTATTCCAGGGATTATGGAAAATGGATTTTTATGAAAATAAGGCACCTGATGACATAAATAATGTTTGCACAATTGAGTAATTTATTACACCTAAGGCATTGCATGTGGTGAACTTTAACTCAAGTGATAATGAAAAACATCATCCTACCCTCTGCTCCGTGAAGGAACAAAGATAGATGGTTTGTATATTATAAATTAGAGTTAAATTATTTATGAAATGTTAACTTTACTATTTCATTATTTGTTAGGAATTTTCAATTTATTTACCACTCATTCAGATTAAATAACCAAATGACATTTGTGATACACACATATTATTTTTCAAATAGTTATATTTATTTATCATATGTTCTCTCACATACACACACCAATTTTCAGTTTTCATTCTGGTATACACTACAGCTTACCTTTGCTTTTTTGTAACTCAGATTAATTTTTATTTTGAATCATTTTTCCATCAAAGTAGTAAAACATTAATCTTATTTCATGTGCTACTTATTTCCATTTTCTATAGAAAACAAAGAGTTTCAAAGTTAAATGAAAATGCTGGGGGGACACTATGCCAGTAGTAGGAAATATATAGTGCCGGTATTGTTTGTCTATATACGTATCAACCAGCTTATTGGGATGCACAACTACATCTGTTTGTTTGTTTCCAATTTGTAAAAGTGAGCATGTTCTTCACTACCATCTGTAAAAGCACAAGTCTAGCAGCTCTCTCCAGTTATCTCTGTAGTTGAGAATCATTCTTCAAATTTTTCATTTTTCTGAGATAAAAATTCTCTGAGAGGCTCTTTGTAGCCCAGTGTGACAGGGTTAATAAACACCACTCTTTTTTGTTTATTTGTTCATTTTACTGAATGCCTATAGAAAACAGGGAACAGGACATCTCTGTCTTTCAAACCACAGGATACAGACCCTTTTCTGGAACAGATTGTTCTGCCATTTACCCCTTCTTAAGTCTTTATCCAGGGTCAACACTTTCTAGCCTTGAGAGGAAGTTTATGCACTTTACAGATCCCTTGTTATAATTAATGAATAACTTGTCTGAGTCAGAGTCTCACTCTGTTAACCAGGGTGGAGTGCAGTGGCACTATCAGGACTCTTCAGCCTCAAATGTCTGGGCTCAGGCGATTCTTCTCTCAGCCTCCTGAGTAGCTGGGATTACAGGCACACACCACCTTGCTGGGGTAGGGTTTTTTATTATTTTTATTATATTTTGTAGATGTGAGGTCTTACTATATTGCTCAGGCTAGTCTCAATCTCCAGAGCTCAAGAAATCCTCCCACCTCAGCATCCCAAAGAGTTGGGATCACAGTCATGAGCCACTGCACCTGGCTAATTACTGATTATCTATCAACTATTTTGTCTGTGACTAAACTTTATCAGATTTGTCTAACTTTATGAAAATAAATACTTTTTTAATGTTGTACTTTGAAAATTTATTTAATTTTTTTAAGCTTTTGGTTGCATTCCTGACCTGGGAAAATAAGCACTAAAAGTTCCAAATGCTTTAGTCTTAAAAGAATTGAAGAGAGAATCTTAAGAGAATTGGGAAGAAAGTTGTGAAAAGTAAATTTTTAAAAAGAAATTTTTAAAATGATTAATATCACTAAAATATTAAAAACGTTATTTGCAATACAAAATTATGTTTATTCCTTACAACTTTCAATAATGTTTAGATTTATGACATTTTCAATATATACAAGAAGTTAAAAAGAGGCTTTGATTGAATTGGCTGTGGCTCCTAAGCTGAAAATAAATAATAAATAATTGGTTTCAAATAGTCTTACATCCTAAAGCCAGAGAAGGAATCAATTCCATAAGATAAGCTAAACATATTTACAGATGCCCTCAGAACCAGCATATCACTACCTCTATGCTTTATAAGAAGAAGCAAATCAATCACTAAGGAGATTAAACAAGGAATTAGGTTTTAGGGATGCATAAATGTATATACATATGTTTATATGTATATATTCACATATATACATATAGTCATAAATATATGTGAATTTGGGGGCACGATCAAGAAAAGTTTACATTATAAGGACAGCTGATATTGTGCCCTCTATTTTCTCTCCCTTCTCAATTCTAACTCATGGGGAATGAGGAAGTGCTTTTTCTATAACAGACCAATTGAGTGGCTTCAAAATAATCACTGACAGAGCTTGCCATGATGTTACTGGAGTCCAAGGAATAATAACTCCATCTGTGCAAGTTGAAGGTGAGTGGTAATGATTAGAGCTGCTACTATGGGGAGCAGAGCACAGGTAGCTGACACCTCAGAAACGGAGGAGGTAAGGATACCTGTGACTCTTCTGTGGACTTTGCAAAATGAGAGTCAGAATGAACCATCTCAATTCAATAGATAACCCCAAAGGGGCCAGTATATGCAAATAGTGCTACCATCCCAGGTTTTAGGAAAAATGGACAGTAAGAAGGAACATTTCACACTTGACAGAGTGAACTGTTAAAGAGAAATGCACAGCAAAGGAATTATCTAGAAAACTCACCTAAGCACCACTAGGGGGAAAAAGCAAAGAATTTTGAATCTAGCACATATATATTGCTGCATCACCTGATTTCATCAAACCAATCACCTGAAAATCTTCCCTGTGTCTTCATTGCCCTCTTGCAACTTCCTCTGCCATACCAAAGGGGCTACAACAGCAAATAAGAAGAGAAGATGGGGAGCCAGGAAATGAAAGAAAAACCACTTGTTTGGGGGATTTTACTCAGGGGAAATGTTTGAAAAGACAATGGTTGAAATAAAATTAGTTATTTTACAGAGTCTAGTTAATTCAAAATATTTTAAACATACGTATTATAAATATATGATGTTGATTTGCTTTTATGGATTAGCATGTATGATTTCTTATTTATAAAGCTTTATATTATAGTCTATAATGAATATATTGTTTAAAAAATTACCTGGGCATCAATCTCCCCCTTTCCCTAGTATATTAGGACAAAAGGAATTTGTCTTAAACATTTCCTAGGGCAGTTCCAGGATGAAGCTCACTGTGTCATTTCCATCCTCATTGCATTCACTCTGCTGCTTTTATCATGGCTGTAAATAGCAAAAAACTTGTGTTATCCTTCTCTGTGCCGGCCTTGCCATTGTAGCTTAAGCAGATGAGTGAATTTTGAGTAGGTTATCATTTATGTCATTATTTTGCACTATTTTTGCTCCTAATATCATTATTTGAGCCTTTCCTGGGTATACCAGATTTTACCAAATATTTGAGGAGATACGTCAGTTTTATTATGCAACAGGGCAAATGATATAAAATGAATATATGTCCCTGATATTAATGAAAAATTGGTTGTCAGCCTTTTCCCAAAAACATTTCATAATCACTAACTTTCTATATCATTTCCTAGTTTGTCTTTTCTGTTGGATTTTCGTTTTCTTTTCTGTCTTCTTTGTTTATTTCTACTTCAAAAACACTGTTCCATGTGCAGAGTAATTTACTTATATTCTTTTTCTCCTGTTGCTCCTTGCTGAACTGTATGCACAAGTCTTTATACTCAAGCAGCTTATATTTATTTTTCATGAATCAAAAGAATACTAGGAATATGCACATACATGTATGTGTGTATGTATGTGTGCAGTTTTAATCTAGCTGTAAGTCTAAAGTGAAAACATCACTTTTCATTTATATTATGTAAATATTTCTAGATTTTGTTTTATTTAATTCCACCATTTTTAATTACACCATACAAGCAGCAGATTTGCTATGTACAGCATAAATTATAATTAGTACAAATAATTTTTTTAAATTGTCTTCAGCAATCCTAACAGTGAAATATCCATTATAACTTTGGTAAGAATTCTCACGTGAAACAAATAGTAATATTAAAAATGCATACATGAAAAGAATTTAATGAAATGCTATCTACATAAATGAATACAAGGTTAAGCAACGCTAACAAGGGATGTAAATTTCCATAGGACTAGCAGTAGCAGTTAGCCATAACCATCCCTAGACTAGGAGGGAATAAGGTGCTAGTGATTTCTCTCTCCAATTGTCCTTCAATTCTTTCCAGTGCCTCCCACCAGGTAAATCTTCCTGGAAAGGAGATAAAGGGGCTTTTTAGATGTTAACTGTTAACCCTTTTAAGTCAGTCGTTCAGTGTTTGTAGGAAAATAGGGTAGATAGAAATATGAACCTCGAGGGACAATTAAAGAACAGTTTTCACAATATTCTCAGCTTTTTCCCCTTAACTTTGACTCAGATGTTTGATTTGGAAGAAATACTCAGGTAAGGCAAGAGAGCAAAGGAATTGATGAATTTACATAAAACGTGATTACTTTTCTGTAGCTGGTCATTAGGTCTAGGTAAAAAAGAACGAAATCATGAATTTCGCAGCAACCTGGATGGAACTAGAGTCTATAATACTGAGTGACCTCTCACAGAAACAGAAAACGGAGTATCACATGTTCTCACTCATATAGTAGACCTTGATCATCCAACGTATTACCACAAGAAAATGACTGACAGTGGTGGGAAATTATGGGGGGGGGGAGGGATAGGGGAAGGGATTTATGGTAGCAAATACCTGTCTGGGGATGGGGGGACACTTCTTATCAACAAGGGTGCCTGAACGAGACATATTTGTGTACCTAACCCTTAACTGTACTCCACAATATCACAATAAAAAATATTTTTTAAAAAATGCCCTGTACAATTTATTCTTTGTTCCTCTTATCTTCTACAGATATATTAGTTGGTTAGGTATTTTTATGTAGAGAGTTAACTTGGCACAAATCATCATTCATAGGAGCACAAGTTCATTGTGCCCCCATCCTTAAGGATTGACCACTGTTATTGAGCAGGGGGGAAATAAGAGTCATTTCAGAAAATTTTCTCATTTTATGATGTAATGATATTGCTATTCTTGATGCTATAATGGAGTAGCAACTCAATTTTCCTTTATTAATCATGAGCAATCACCTTGGACAGTATCTTAACCTCTCTTTACCTGTTGATGCAGTATCATAGAAGCCTTGAATGAGAGGTGAACTTTCTTACCTTCTTTCTATGTAGTAGAACCATGGCTGAGTTCTCTAATTAAAGTATTTATTCTTGGGGACTAGGATAGCAAAATAAAATGATTCCAAGATAATAAAAAGAAAATGTAATAATTTTATAAGTGGATTATTAGGTACAATTGTGAGAGAGACTGTTCTTACCCACCTTCATGCATCCAAGCCTTTGCTTTTATTCTGTGAAGGAAATCACAACAAATGATCATAGATGTGAGGCCAGAGTGACTATACTCTCCAGTTATCCCTAGAGACTGCCAGTTCACAGCTTTTGTCTTATCATTATCTTGAATAGTTATCCCTTTCCTGCTGAAAAGTATGTTGGTTTGCACAATAAGTTACATGATAACCTTAGTATCAGGCATATAGTGTATACTATTAAAAAGCATCCTGTGACCACAGGATTTTTTTTAACCTATTGGCATCTTAACTGATTCTTCAATATGGCATTTTATAATTTTGTCAAGTCAGCTTCTTCTAAATGATGGAAAACATTAAACGTCCAGAGAATTCTTAACTATGAGCCCATAACCTCACTTTCTTGGTCTTTTCTTGGTTGTGGGCTATGTTTTTGAGGTTCCAAGGAGATGACTAAAGCACTGTTGCTAAAAGTATAGCCAGTAACAAGCACTGGTTGCCATACTACTAATTACCATTCTTGAATTAGATAAATTCAGAAATTGAGAAATTTTAAAAACTTTTATAGAAGGTTGACATGGATGCGATATTCAAGCACAATGTCAATGGTCCCCTTTGTGGATGAGAATATTAAGGTAAGTAGGTAGTAAAATTTTTAAAAAACTATGAATCTAGAAATTTTTGTACAACCAGATGTTTATATAGCTCAGCAAAATAATATAATATAAAAAAGAAAGAATCAAAAATAAATCTTAAATGACAAAAACTAAATATAATAATTATAAAATGACACAAAAAACATATACTTACTTTTTAAAAAGCATATAAATATATAGCTTCAGGGGAAAAACAAGTGTCAATATTATACTGCTGGTAATGAGACATTTAAAACTTAATGACATAAAAAGATTAAACCTTTCAAAAAGAGTCTATTAAATAAAAACAAATACAAATCAGTATATAATTAGCATACAAAAAAAGCATAGTTGATAGAAATATTTTAAAAACTAAAGTCAATGGTTGTTATAATTAAAAATTGTACTTGGCAAGCCATGTTAAAAATTCTTGGGATGTCATAATAACACGCATTAAAATTGCCAATGAGATATTAAAGCTTAGGCAATGTTTCCTTGGTATAAATCTCATTTGAATTAGTTTAAACATATTTAATCTTGGAAAACCCTAAAATATAAATGCTGCTTTTTCTGTGACTTAATGAATTGATTGACTTTTAGTTTTGCGTTTTATTATTGTATCACATAGCAGGCTTTGATAAGAAACAAACAGAGCATAGAGATTTCATAAAGGTTAAACACACACATGAGAAGGCACACAGAAGTGTATGTACAATGTACATTGTGGAAATTAGTAAAATGTAGCTCAAAAGGTTATGAATTCTGTTCAAAGAGGCAGAACAGAGGTGAGGGCTTGATTCGAATTAAATAAGAAATTGTAACATTACTTGCATCTTTAATTCTTTTCAAATTCATACAATACATAACTTTACAAAGTGCATGGATGAGAGTACACTGTATTTATTTTGAGTTATTTACAATACAAAGAGTAATAATCCTATATTAAAAATATAACTATTGTTGTGCCACCTTTTCTCAGTAACCCAGAACTTGGTTTCTGAAAATTTTTTGCAAAAAAAAAAAAAAGTGTTTTAGCTTGAAGTATATTCAATTTAGCTGGTAGAGCTTGCATAAGCTTTCTTTTAGGAGGAACTGGAAGAGTTTCCCAAAGAAGACAGCTCTTAATCTGTGTAAAATAAATACAGGTTTTCCAAATATTAGTAAATAAATTTTAAATTAAAACCTCAAACAATTACTTTTAATAAAATAATATAAATTGACATAACTGTTATGTGATTAATTAGTCCCAAAGAAAAACTTTTTTTGAAAATACTTATAAAAAATAAAGTTTCAAATGATATTTGGATTGCATAAAGTCAATTGAATCAGTGTGACATGAAAGGAGATATTATGTCAAAAGGAATATAACTTTTAAAACAGGACAACAGGGAGCTGTCCATTTCAGTTATTCTTTCACTTTTCTTCTCTGATATAAACTTATGCTAGTTTATCTTCATTTCTTTGGGTGAATGGGTACTTTGAAAAGCTTTTATTTCCTTTCTATTCTTTGGGAGGCATTAGAGAAAGGGAATAAAGTTAAGGGAATATTCTTTTGATTTCAAGCAATTTTCACACTTTCAATGAAATGAATCTAGATTGTATTAGGAAATAGACTTCAATAATATTTACAGTCTACAGGTATGCTGCAAACTAGCAGTTACTGCGCATGACAGACAAGGATGGCTTTTAACTGTTTATCCATTTATATCTTTTCTTTTTTTAAATTAGAGATGGGATCTCATTCTCAAACAGAAGCTGGAATGTAGTAGCATGATCATAGCTTACTGCAACTTCAAACTCCTGGGCTCAAGTCATCCTCTCACCTCAACTTCCTGAGTAACTGGGACCCTAAACCCTCCTAATTTTCTTTAAAAATGTAGAAATGGTATCTCGATAAGTTGCCCACTCTTGGCCTCCAGTGATCCTCCCTCTCAAAGTGCTAGGATTACAGACATGAGCATCACCTGTCCTTTATGTATGCATGTATTTATTTGTATTTTTCCATTTGAATGACTTCTATCATTATGGACTCTGAATTCTCCAGGAGTCACTTAGACGAACACTCTAAAGAAGTTCCCAGGAAGAAAAACTTTTCTTAAATCTGCCGGGCAAGTTTGAAGAACATAAAATGAGTTTTCTCAACAAACTGGCACCAAATAGAGACATACAAAACAGAACTTTTTTCACTTAGTCTTCTATTCTCATCTCTATTTCAAGAATCAGTAATTCCCCTCCTTCTTTCAAAATCTCCCTGATTCCAAGATGTCCACAAACTTTGAGAAAATAAAAGAGGACACATGAGCAGCCTACAGACACATGAAAAAATGTTCAGCCTTACTAATCATCAGAGAAGTGCGAATCAAAACCACATCGAGATACCACCTAACTCAGTAAGAATGGCCATTATTATAAAACAAGAAACAACAGATGCTGGTGAGGATGCAGAGAAAGGGGAATGTTTCTACACTGTTGGTGGGAATGCAAACTAGTTCAACCTCTTTGGAAAACAATGTGTCAATTCCTAAAAGAACTAGAAATTGACCTTCCATATGACGCAACAATACTCCTTCTGGGAACATACCCAGAGGAACTAAATCACTCTACAAAAAAGATACCTGCAAGTGCATGTTTATTGCAGCACTATTTACAGTCGCAAAAACACAGAACCAATCATGCTGCCCATCGAAACTGAAATGGATAAAAAAAAAATGTGATACATATACCAGATGGAATATTACACAGCCATAGAGTAGAACAAACATATGGACTTCACAGCAACTTGCATGGATTTAGACTTTATAATACTCAGTGATCTATCACAGAAACAAAGAACTGAGTACCACATATGAGTTCTCACTCATAAGTGGACCCTGATCATTTACTATAATACTATAAGAAAGGGATTGACAGTAGCTGGAAACTGCTACGTGGGGGAGGGGAGATGCACATAACAGCAGTAAAGGTACCTGATGTCAAACTGTGCAAAGTGAGGACCAAAGGTAGGCCCAAACTTTACCTATATGATGATCACTTGTATACCTAATCCTGACTTGTACCCCGCATATTTACAATTAAAAAAAAGAAAGAAGAGAAAAGAGAAAGGAATGGAAGTGAAACTTCTTACCATTTTTGAGTAACATTATTGTATTATCTATTCAGAAATAAAATTAAATGTTGAAGAACAAAAGAGAGGAAAAACATATTTTCCACCCAAGATTTCCACCCAAGAAGGGCCTGAGATTGGTTTATAATCCATGTCATTTGAAAGGCAGCTCAAAAGCAATTTTTTTTAAAGTTGGTTTAATGGATTACCAAATAAATGTTTTTGTGTTTATTTAAGGGTTTTTTGCTTATCTTCATATTTTAAAGTAAACTTATCTCTTATTTGTCTAGCTTTCCTTGCTACTATTGTTTTCCCAAGTGAATCTGATAAGGTATTTTTTAAATACTATCACTTTTTATTATCCAGTAAACATTTTATAAAGTTTAGATATTTTATTAGTCCCTATAGCTACCACAATGCAGTTTACTATCACAAAATAATTTCATTTGTATCAAACTTTTAGTTAAAAATGAAAGAAAATGATTTTGTATATTAGAGACAACAATTACAAAACCAAACAGATGCTTAAATAGATACCATCGAAGCCAAGTCAACATCTATAATCTTACCTCTATACTTAAAGTGTTTTTTGGCTGACCTGATGCTATGAATATTAGCAGTGCATTTCAAAGAATTTAAATGCCAGATTTGGGTAGAATATGTTACAGCACTGATTGGGCTTTTGGCAATTTTTCCTTCTTACAATACAAGTAGTAAAAGCTAGTTCTTTTTTTCATGAAGTTTGTTTTTTCATGCAGTATATTTATTTGATTGTGCAACCATTGTCCAAAAGGAGAAATGGCTCTGGGAATTTTGATTTTCACCTCTTTCAGCAAGATATAACTACAGGGTAAGGTCGTTATCTGTTTATGCTAACACCAAAACAGACCATGATTTTCCAGCTCTGTGATTCACACAATCTGAAATTTGGATAGGACACAACAAAGAATTAACCAAGAGTAAGACTAATAAAACATGGTCCAAAAATATGTTCAGCTTATGTTTCAAGTTCTATTTTATTGTGCATTTTAAGACAAAACCACATTTTTTTCCTAGTTACCAGAGTATGATGATTAATGACATATGGGAATAAATATATTTGTAAAAATAGACTCTTAAAATGTTTATTTTGGCTAAGAATTATATTTAAATTATATCATCTTGGAGTATTTAAATCAAAAAATTAAAATGTCTCATTTAAAAAACTAAGAAATTTGGTTTGAGTCCTTTATTACATTGTAATTGTTGTGGGTCATATGATGTATTATACCTTCACATTACAAAATGTGCTTTTTAATGTTCAATAAAAGTTATTTTTGTATCTATACTACTCCCAGGATTTGTTTGAGAAAGTGTTATTTAGAAACATGACAGAGAGTGGGAATTTATTATCTTTGGTTTTATGTTAAGTTTTTTGAGCAGTACTGGCAAAGTTAGTTGTTTTCAAATTTAAGAAAAAAGTTTTTACAATGATGAAGTTGCTGGATATTTGGTCCCTCTTGCTAATAAGAATATTAGTATATACACGAATATGAATATTGGCATAAACTATTACTACTAGTAAATTGGCAGCATATATATTACATAGTGTCTGTCACTTTGTAAGCAATAACATTTTTGTCTGAAAAAATCATTTTTAAAAGGCAAGCTAACAAAAAGTTTTTGTATTTTATGATAACAAGAAAACTTTTTATACAACATAATTTATATGCAATATAATAGTTGTCTGGTTATTTCTTTTTTTAATTATAAATTAGTCAAATTCCTTATGGTCCATTTTCTCCTTCTATGGAAGATAAAGAAATTCTACAAGAGACTTGCTATCTTGAGACTAAATCTAGCACAATCGTGGCATAAGTGTGTTTTTTTGTTTTTTGTGTGCTTTTTGGGTTTTTTTATTTTTTATTTTTTATTTTTTATTATGGTATTGTGGGGTACAGTTAGGGGTTAAGCATACCAAAACGCTTCGTTCAGGCACCCTTGATGATAAGAGATGTCTCCCCATCCCCAGACGGATATTTACCACCATTAATCCCATCGCCCTCAACCCCCCCGCATAGTTTCCCACCCCTGTCAGTCATTTTCTTGTGGTAATACGATGGATGATCAAGGTCTACTATATGAGTGAGAACTTGTGATATTTAGTTTTTTGTTTCTGTGAGAGGTCACTCAGTATTATGGACTCTAGTTTCATCCAGGTTGCTGCGAAATTCATGATTTCGTTCTTTCTTATGGCTGCATAGTATTCCATTGTAAACATACTATATTTGTGTAGCAGGGTTTTCTGCAGTGACAGCAACCGAAATGAGATTATAGAGTAGACTGGACGTAAGCAAAACATACTTTGGGTGTCACTGTCTTCAGATACCCACAGATGGAATCATCTAGTTGCAGGAGAACAAGCTCAGGGTTCCAATTGATTCTGCGTTATGATACGCTGTATAATTATTTCATTTTATATCACCATGTAAGAATAGTAGAAATAAAGTCCACAGTAAATGTAATTCAATTGGATTATCTGAAGTCATTCACCCTCCCCTATGGTCTGCGGGAAAATTGTCTTCAATGAAACTGTTCCCCGATGCCAAAAATGTTGGGGAGTACTATTCTATGGTATTCAACTTTTCACTCAGACTGTCTTTAAGAAGAAGTAGACTGGTTTATAATCTGATACCAGAGTAAATACAGAATAAAACCAGTCTTCACCGCCATTTTATACATAATAAGCCTAGTGACCATTATAAACTATGGTGCATAAAAGCCAAAAATAAAATTCAGAAAAAAACGTTGATGCAAATTCCTAAACTTAAATTGAGACAAGTAAACAAATGCATATATCAGTTACATATTTTATTTCAAGTAAGGTTAAAATATAAGTACATTAAATAAAGTATGCCACTTTAATAATTATTTAAAATAGTCATTTTTAATTAAAATAAATTTTAAATTAATCTAATTGACATTCAAAATAAACTATAAACTTAATTGAAAAAATTGTGTTCAAATATCAAGGAAATAAAGATAAGGAAAAATAACATTTTCTTGGTTTATCAGGGCTTCTGTATGTAGAAATATACAGGCATATATCTCTGATAATAATAACAGATTATTTCTATCAATTTTTGAATCAATATTTGTAATGTTTTTCTTATAAGAATTTTAAATTATATGGAGAATCTTGTATCACAATAAATGTGAAACTATCAAAAAGTTTTCCATAACTATGTCATGGATCAAGCCTATGAGACTTGTCGACATCTTTTAGAAACATTAGGACAGTTTCTTTTTAAACAAATGAGTGATAGAGGAGCATAGATCTAAAATCCTATAGGAAACATAAATAAATTTTATGTATTTTGTTTGATATAATTACCCTTACATTCTGCTCAATTCATTAAACTCCTAAAATTTTCGGAAGAGTTTAAAGCACTGAATAAATAGTTTGACAATAACAATGTTAGTTGTATATTGGTTTCTAAATGTACCAAACTAGAAATCTACAAATTTATCCTATCTTGTAACAACTATTCAAATCTCTAAATGTGTGTATATGATGTTTCATTTCAACACATTAGCCTTTATCCATATGTATGTCTACATCTTCCTATATGTGGATATTTTGATCCATATAGACAATAATAAATTTTATATAGTTATAAATATATAAATATTTGCAGATATACATCTCTTAACATTTAATAGGATTATTCTGACTTGTGAATAAAGTTTTTCAGGGCTAGGTATTTTAATTTATCTGTGAGTTGGAATAGTAAACTGTAAATTATGACTGTCTCATAGTAAGCACCCAAAGAATCAGCCAACACATTGTTGCTGATATGATGTCCATGATGGTAATTCTTATAATTACTGAGATTATATTAATGCATATCAAAATTTCCCAGGTAAAATAATATCCCCATAAATTGAAAATTATTTGCAATTTTCTCCAAAAATTTGGTGTATTTTCATCTATTTTTCTGAGATTGTCACCTTTTATATTTACCTTGCATAATTTGCTGTTTTATGATATTTTTGTTTTATTTACACATTATAACATTTTTCTTTACTTTTAGGGATTTTCCAAAATAGAAAATGGTTTAAACATTTTACATTTTTTCTAACAATTGTAATCTTTAACTTGAAATTATTTAATTTGTGTGAAGTCTGTGTTAGTTATGCTGGGAATCAAGTTCCAGAGAAACTGAAGAAAGAAAGAAAAAAAAGCAGTCCTAACTGAGTAGAAAATACATAGCCAGAAGGATCTAATATTCTTTTAAAAATAAAATAAAATAATCAGTGCAAAGCAAAATTCCAAATGGTAACAGAATATATTTTCAGTTAATCATGATTGAGCAATTGGGTATACAAAGACTTACAATCTCTGTTTCACATCATGCAAAATAATCAGTTTTGGATATATTACATATCTAAATATAAAAAAATAAAACAATAAAGATTTTATAAGGTTGTATAGGAGGATATTTCCATTACCTAGAGAAAATATTTCTCAAATGGATTTTAATAAAAAGAGCTCTAACCTTTGGCTTACATTAGGATAAAGAGTTAACCTTTCACAAAATTTGTCATTAAGAGAGAAAGAAAGAGTAAAAAATCAAATCTCAGAAGAAGAGAAGATATTTCAGCACATATACCTAATTAAGGACTCAAATCAGGTAATATAAAAACACAACTACAATCAATGAGAAAGACTCAGAAAATCCTGTAGAAAAATGGACAAAATCCTGAGTAGGCAATTCACAAATGGGCATTTTCAAATGGACAACATCTATGAAAAGATATTCAGCAATATTAATCATCATGAAAATGCAAATTGCAACTATAATGCAAATATCTGAATAGCTAAAATGAAAATTTGCAGAGATCAGAATGGAAAAAGTAGATAATGCCAAAGAAACAATGAAATGGAACCGCCAGAACATGCATGTCAGCTGGAAGGATACAGATTGAGAACATCTCTTAGAAAAACTGGAAGTACCTACTAAAGCTGAATTATTTATAATGTAGGAACCCTCTAATCTCTTTCTGCAATTCTTAAGAGAAATGCATTTACATGCTCAGAATATTCACATACAAGGATGTTCATAGCAGCATGACACAAAATTGTTCCCAAATGAAAATTTCTAAAGGCTCATCAAGATTAAAATGGACATAAAAATTTGGGTGTGCTCACATAGTGACTAGAAACACCATATGACCCAGAAATCCTACTGCTGGGTATGCATCTAAGAGAAAGAAAATCAGTATATCAAAGAGAATTTGCACTCTACTCCTGTGATTTTTGCAGCAGTAATCACAATAACCAAGATATAGAATCAACCCAGGGGATCCTCAACAATTGAATGGATAAGAAAATGGACATACACAAAATAAAATATTATTCGGTCTTAAAAAACAGTGAAATCTTGTGATTTGCAACAACATGGATGAAACTGGAGGATATTATGTCAAGTGAAATAAGCCAGAAACAGAAGACAGATTTTACATATTCTCACTCATATGTGGGAGAAAATCAAAATACACAAAACAAAAAAAATGGATTTAATAAAAATAGAGTAAAATTGTGGCTACCAGATGCTGGGAGTGTAGTGGGGAGGGGTAGTAGAGAGGGGTTAGCTAATGGACAAAACTGCCATTAAATAGAAGGAATAAGACGCAGTGTCCAATTGAGGTCTACACTCCATCCTTTCACTATGAGGAGAGTGACCAGGAGGAGGGCTACATGGTGTTTAAGATAGAAGTGCTACTGAATGCAAGAAAACATCTTGTTGAAAAAGGTGAAAAAGCAGGAAAATGGCAGCCAAGTCAGTCATACTATGTGAGTCCTGGTGTGAATGAACGAGTGTATGAAAAATTTCCTGTATGCTCTGGTTAGTGAGTGGGTGTGTGAATGACTGACTGAGTGAGGGCTAGGGAGCTAGTGGCCAGTGGCCAGGGTTCTCCTGATGCAGCAGCTGGTACTGCAGCTGCTTGGCTTGGATCCCAGCAATTCTTGGCAGCAGAAGCTGAGTGCCATTATTTTTAATCAACAAAACCCTTCCTGAGAAGAAAATGCTGGGAGAGACAGAGTAAGTGGGGGTTCGTGAGCAAGTGACCAGGGCCCTTCTGGTGTAGCAGCTGGTGCTGCAGCTTCTCTGGTTGGTTTCTGGTGCTTCCCAGGTCACAGAAGCAGAGCACCACTTTTTTTTTTATAAAGTATCAAAGTTTTCCAGCAAAGAAGCTCCTGGGAGAGACTACCACCTACAGGTGTTGCCTCACCACTGCAGCAGGAGACACTGCTGGCTCAAAGGGTATGTCCAGAAAAGGACAAGGGAGAACTCCAAAGAAATCAGTGGTGAGTCTGGGGCTGACCCAAAACTCCTCCTCCCAAGCAATCATCTGAATGTCAGACCCACACAGTTGATCCACGACTGAGAGGAGCAAACCCATGTGGAGCCTGGATATCAGTCACAAGAGAACTCCATTCCAGAAGAGACCTGACTGGGGCACTCTCATAAGTACATACCTGGGAAAGAGACAATGCCACACCCCACGAGAGGAGATCTGCCTTACCATAGAAGAGTAGGAGGGGGGGACAGAAGCCTCACTCACCCCTACTGCCCCTCCTCCTTCCCTGCTCTGAACACTGGGGAGAGAGTGAAAGAGGTGGAAGCTCTGTAGGAGAGAACAGACAAGAGGAACAATTAGAGTCTGCCAAAAGAGGGCAGGGTGTTTTTTTTAATTTTTAATTTTTTTAAATTTTAAAAAAATGTTGCCTGTTTATTACTTCATCTATTTTTTAAAATATATTTTCTTTGTGCATGAATGTGTATGTAAGGGTTTGATCTGTATCTCCCCCCATTTTTTTCTTTCTTTCTTTTTTCCTTTTTCTTTGTTTTTTTTTGTTTGTTTGTTTGTTTTCTGTTTATGTGTGTATGTGGATGATTGAGTGCTCATCTTTCAGTTTTTTGTTGCTGGTGGTCTGTTTTAGCACTTTTGTTCTTCTCTTTTTTTAGTTTTATTTTTACTTTAAGATGTGTGTCAATATATGTGTGAGGGCTCAATATGAATCCTTTTTTTTTCCTGGTCTTTCTGTTTTTCTTCTTCTTCATTCATTTTGTGATAGGTGTATGAGTGTGTGTTTATTTTTCCTGGTTTATTTTTGTTGTTGTTGTTGATTGTTTCATTTCTCTTTGTTGTTATTCCAGTTTGTTTTGGGGTGCGTGTTTATGTCTGTGTGTGTTCAATTGTTTTTAGTTTTGGTTTCTGCTTTCATTTTCTGTGTTTTTCTTCTTTTTAAAAAAATTACTGTCCATCTTATTTCATTCTATTTTTCTCCATGTTCCTCACTATTGTCACCATATCTTGGACTCAGGGGATACACACACATAACCATTGCACTGCCATACAGAGTGGTGGTAGAAGGGGGTTTTGGGCAATCAGTGAACATTGTAATTTGCTAGTAGTTTCTAAATCTTAGCTCCCCATCCCATACCTCATTTGACTTTCAAAGCTACAAGAGACAGCAAACCTTCCCACTCACAGTCCTGTTTCCAAATAGAACAAATCCAGAGCCCAGATCAGGGGAGAATAAAAGGCTGTGCAAACAAGAGAAGAGAAAGCCTCTCCCTGACACTGAATCACAGAACTAAAGAGAAAAGCAAGAGATCTGTCACAAATGAGGAAAAAAACAATACCAAAGGTAATTTCAAGTGTAGCAAAGAGAAAACTCCTGAAAAATAAGAACTTGGAGCTCAAACAATGGAAGTCACCAATTACTGGCCCCAGAATACCAAAGGGATTAGGGAATGGATGGAAAGAGTGAATACTACTCAAGGAAGACAAGATACAACACTGAAAGAACTTGTAACAGAGATTTTGGCAATAAAAATATTCAGGAAACAAATAACAAAATGATGAGCATGGAAAGCAGAATTAATTTAGCCAAATAAATAATCTCAGAGCTTGAAGACCAAAATATGGAATTAACCCAATCTGTAAAAAACATAGACAGAACACTCAGAAAGAAAGAATAAAGTCTTCAAGAGATGTGCAATTATATCAAGAGGCTAAACATATGCCTTACTGGTACCCCAGAAGAAAGGGAAATGGAGACTACCTTGGAGCAAGTATTCTGGGAGGTAATCCAAGAAAACTTCCCCCGTCTCACCAGAGACATGACCAGCCAAGCACAAGAGATACAGAGAACCCTCACAAAACATGAAATGAGAAGACCAACCCCTAGACACATAGTAATTCACCTATACAAAGTAGGCACAAAAGAAAAAATTCTAATGGCAGCAAGAAAGAAAAGTCAGAATTACCTACCCGGGAAAACAAATCAGAATAGCAGCAGACCTTTTGGCAGAAACACTACAAGCAAGAAGGGACTGGAGTCCAATATTCAAAGTACTTAAAGATAAACAATTTCAACCAAGAATTTCCTACCCAACCAAACTCAGCTTCATTAGTGATGGAGAATTAAAATCCTTCCCAGACATCCAATCCCTAAAAGATTATGCAGCCTCTGGACCAGCTCTACAGGAGACACTTAAAAAGGTATTAATCGCAGAAGAAAGAAAAAAAAAAAGAATGACCTCACAATTTCCAAGAGAAGATCAGGACACAGAATCAACAGAGAATGTAGTGCAACAACAAACTTGACAAAACACATATACATCAACCCCAAAGTCAAAAGAAAAAAAAACAAACAACAACTTTACAAGAACCTCATGACAGAGATTAAAAAAATCACATTTAAATAATCAGCTTAAATGTGAATGAACTAAAGTCACCATTGAAAAGACACAGAATAGCAAACTGAATAGAAACCTTGACCCAGTTTTTTGCTGCATTCAGGAAACTCATCTTACCACAAGGGATACACACAGACTCAAGGTTAAAGGATAGAAAATGAATTTCTAGGCAAATGGATCACAAAAGACGGCAGGAGTCATGATCTTAATATCAGATAAAACAACGTTTAAGCTATCAAAAATTAAAAAAAGAGACAAAAGGGCACAACATAATGATAAAAGTTTCAATTCATCAACTAGAAATATCCATCCTAAACATATATGCACCTCTCCCCCCCACAGGAGCACCAGTATTTATAAAACAACTGCTATGTAAGCTAAAAAAAGATATTGATTCTAACATTATTATAGCAGGGGACTTGAATACCCTACTAACAGCCCTAGATAAATCATCAAGACAAAAAACCAACAAAGAGATCCAGAACCTAAACCTGATACTTGACCAAATGGACTTAGCTGATACCTACAGATTATTCTACCCAACAACCACAGATTACACATTCTACTCATCATCACATGGAATGTACTTCATGATTGATCACATCCTTGGCCATAAATCAAGCATAAACAAATTCCATAAGATTGAAAATATTGCCATGCCCCTTCTCAGACCACAGTGGAATAAAAGTAAATATCAACACCAACAAAATTTCCTGAAAGTACACAAAGTCATGGACACTAAACAGCATGATACTAAACAACTACTGGGTCAACACTGAAATCAGAGGAGAAATTAAGTCAAAGCAGAAATTTTCATTTGTTCTGGAAACAAATGAAAATGAAGAAACATCTTACCAAAATTCTTGGATGCCATGAAAATAGTTATGAGAGGGGAATTTATATATCTACAAGCACACATTAAGAAAAAGGAAAGATCATAAGTTGAGAGCTTAACAAATCACCTAAGGGAGTAAAAAGAAAAGATTACCAAAACCCTAACTTTAGCAGAAGAATCCAAATCACCAAAATAAGAGCCCAAACATGAAACACAGAAGACAAAAATATCATAGTAAACATTAACAACAACAAAAAAAGCTGGTTCTTTGAAAGAATTAACAAGTTTGATGGATCCCTAGCCAGAATGACCAAGAAAAAAACCAAATAAACACAATCAGAAACACAAAAGATTATCAGAGATTACTATGTACACCTATATGGAAACAAACTTGATAACTTAAATGAAATGGAGGACTTTCTAACATCACACAACCACCCCAGGTTGAAACAAGAAGACATTGAGACACTAAATAGACCAGTAGTAACAATGCAGGAAATTGACTCTGTCATACAAAAGCTACCTACAATAAAAAAGCCTTGGATGAGAAGGTTTTCTAGCAAAATTCTCCAAAATGTACATGGAGAAGCTGACACCAATCCATTGAAAGTACTCCAGGCAATTGAGAAAGATAGGACTCTCCCCAAATCATTTCATGAAGCTAACATCACACTGATACCCAAACCGGGTAAAGATCCATTAAAAAAAGAGAACTACAAGCCAATATCCCTTATGAACACATATGCAAAAATCCTCCACAAGACTGTAAAAAATTGGATCCAAGAACACATATCAATAATCATTCTACATGAGCACGTAGGCTTCATCCCCAGGATGCAGGGCTTGTTTAACATTCAAAAGATCATAAATGTAATTAAATACATCAACAGGTGTAAAAACAAGAACCACATGATTATATCATTAGATGCAGGAAAAGCTTTTTATAAAATTCAGTAACCCTTCTTGATAAAAAACCATCAAATACCTAGGTATACAAGGAACAGACCTCAAAATAGTAAGTGCCAACTATGATAAACCGACAGCTAACATATTGCTTAATGTACAGAAATTGGAAACATTTCCCCTGAAAACTGGAACAAGAGAAGGCTGCACACTCTCATTCCTCTTGTTCAACATTGTGTTGGAAGTCCTAGCTTGGACAATTAGCAAAGAAGGAAATCCGGGGTATCCAAATAGGAAAAGAGTAAGTCAAGTTATCCCTCTTTGCTGAAGATATGATCCTATACCTGGAAAATCCAAAAGAATCTGTCAAAAACCTGCTTTCACTGATTAAGGATGTGGCAAAGTCTTGGGTTACAAATTAAATCTGGAAAAGACAGTTGCATTCTTATATACCAACAACAAATAGGCAGAGAACCAAATGAAAAGCACAATCCCATTCACAATAGCCACACACACAAAAAAAGAAAGAAATACCTTGACATCTTCCTTACCAGAGAAGTGAAAGACTTTTACAACGAGAACTACAAAACACTGCTCAAAGAAATCCAAGAAGACACAAACCAATGGGAAAATATTCCATGCTCATGGATAGGTAGAATCAACACTGTTAAGCTGTCCATCCTACCAAAGGCAATCTACAGGTTCAATGTAATACCCATTATATGACCAACATCATTCTTCTAAGACCTGGAAATGGCATTACAGAAATTCATTTGGTAACATAAATGATCACGAATAGCCTAAACAATCCTTAGCAAAAGAAACAAAGCAGGAGGTATCACACTTCCAGACTTCAAACTTTACTGTAAGACTACAGTAATCAAAACAGCCTGGTATTGGTACAAGAACAGGCATGTAGACCAATGGAACAGGATAGAGATTTCAGAAGCAAAGCCTCAATTTCTCAACCAACTCATCTTTGAAAAAGTCTCCAACAACAACCATTGGGGAGAGGAGAATTTATTCAGTAAATCGTGGTGGGAAAACTGGCTGATCACATGCAGAAGATTAAACAGGACCCCTACCTATCACTATACACAAAAATTAACTCTAAATGGATCAAAGACCTAAACATAAAACCTCAAATAATCAGAATCTTAGAAAATACAGGAGACACCCTATGGAAATTGGAATTGGCAACCATTTCCTGATGAAAACCCTTAGTGCCCATATCATAAGAAACAAGATAGACATGTGGGACCTCATCAAACTGACAAGCTTCTGCATAACAAAATAAACCATCAAGAGAGCAAGGAGACAGTGCACAAAATGGAAAAAATATTTGCCAACTGTATATCTGACAAAGGCCTAACATCTAGGATCTACAAGGAACTCAAATGTGCCAAAAGGAAAAAAAACAAACAGCTCCATCAAAAAGTGGGCAAAAGACATGAATAGACACTTCTCAAAAGAAGATATAGGGGCAGCCAACCCACACATGAAAAAGTGCTGAGTTTCACTCATCATCAGAGAAATGCAAATCAAAACCACATTGAGATACCACCTAACTCCAATAAGAATGGCCATAATTAATAAAACAAACAAGAACAGATGCTGACAATGATGAGGAGAAAAAAGGAATGCTTCTACACTGCTAGTGGGAATGCAAACTAGTGCAAACTCTTTGGAAGACAGTGTGGTGATATCTGAAAGAACTAGAAATTGACCTTCTATATGACCCAGCAATCCACCTATGAGGAATATACCCAGAAGAATTCAAATTGTTCTACTAAAAAAATACCTGCATAGGCATGTTTGTTGCAGTTCTATTCACAATAGCAAAAACATGGAACCACCCATGCTGCCCATCGAAGCTGGGCTGGATTTTTAAAAATGTGGTACATATGCTCAATGGAATATTATACAGCCATAAAGAAGGACAAACATATGGACTTAGCAGCAACTTGGATGGATTTAGAGTCTATCATACTCATTGATCTATCACAGAAACAACAGAGTTCCATATATTCTCACTCATCAGCGGACCTTGAAAAATTATAATAATACTA
>CAUYQG010041906.1:0-10403 GCA_963574415.1 Tarsius wallacei | reverse complement strand
TCCGGAGGGTTGTTTAAAAAGCCTTTTCCTGATGATCCCAAGCTCATAACTCACTGTTTACCAAACACCTTGGTCATAATAATGTCTTTAGTTTCTACATTTTTACTTTCTGAACTGTACATTCACAGCTTATATTCCTTTGTGATTAATAGGTATTGGGGGAAAAATATCTTTTTTGGAAAGTTATAGTGAAAATTTGGCATAATTTCTTTGGAATGCTGCCTTTATTGTATAGGTCCTTCCAGAATTCAAACACTGTAATGAAATGTAGGAGTATATTCTTTTCCTTTTGTCTTCATAATAAAATGCAGTTTGTTCAGGAAGTCAGCATAAAGCCTGGTAGTACTTGACTATGATAATGGCGTTCTTTGGATTCTCTCATCCTTCAGTTCAAGTTATTACAGGTTCATTTTGTTGAGTCTTTAGGAGAAATAACAGGATGAATCTTGCATTTTCTGCCCATCCTAATGGCAGAGTTCTGACTTTGGTGTATGCTACCAGGCTGGTACTTTTATACTTTGTCATTTTGTTTTTGCTTTAAAGATAAGACTTGCCCCAACACACATTTTCCCCCATACATTTTTACATTGAACTTTAGGACTCATTCACCTCCACTTAAATTGATGACATATGCAGCTAATAGCCATTTTTTGGTTTCTGCCTAACTTTGTAAGAAGTGTCTGTTAAAGCCAGTTCTCTGAGTGTCTCAGTGAATGGTAGCTTTTTTTCTTTCCACACTGGCATATCCCATCTCCCCACTTTTGGCACGTAGGAAGAATGCATTCACAAAATGGGAAAATTCTGGATTTCTGATGCCAAAGGGTTAAAGCCTCTTGGATGTCATTGCAGTGATATACAGCCACTATTTTATTTTTGATCAGTGGCCTTGGGGCCTCTGTTTAACTAGGGCACCGAACATCAGTGTCAGTACTAGGGGTTTTTGTTTTTGTTTGTTTCTCTTGGGTCTTTCTTTTTGGCACATGTGAATTTTGTTTTGTATAAAATGAAATGAGTTTCTCTTGGTCTCTGATGATGGGTTTAAAATTAAAGAAGCATCTGGTTTTGGTGTGGGGAATGATCCAGGATTACGTTGTGACTGATGTATATTAGTTACTTGTACATTTATTTTAGATCTTTGCAAGGGGAAGACTACAAGTAACGAGTTTTATGTAATTAATTTAAATTTGTTACAGGTTTTCATGTTCAGGATAAACAATTTTTCAGCCTTGGGTGAAAGTACTTGCAACAGTTTATCGATAAGGTGACTGCTTCACCTTAGGACAACTGTTGCATGCCATTTTTTTGTGTGTGCGCATGTAAAAACACTTTAAAATTGAATTAAGATATGTAAATTTAAAATTGGTTGTGTATCCAATATGCCCCAGGTTCAGTAAATAAACAATTCTTTAAATAAAAAAAAAGAAATAAAATTACTTGGGCTTTCCGGGGGATGGGTGCTACTCGGTTCCGTAGCTGACGCCCTGCCTGTGGCACGTTGTGCGCCTGGAGCCCAAGGAAGCTTTCTGAAGCCGCAGTTGCAGAAGCCTCAACACGCACTTGGGCACGCGTGTGCGAGGCGCAGAGGGCAAGAGCGCATGCGCAGGCTCAGCGCTTCCCCCCCCCGCCCCACGGCCTCACACGTGCGCAGGTGCGCTAGGCCCCTGCGATGACGCCTGGCCAGCTGGGTACACCTTGCGGGAGCCGGTCGGTGGTTTGCCCCTTGGAGCCTCAACCCACTCGACGGCGGCTGTCCTCCATTCTCTTTCTCCACCTCCTGAGTCTGAGTGGCCACGAGCCAGGCGGCAAGCGCCTTGCGGACCAGCCAGAGAGTGGCCGCCGCGGGGGCGAACCGCTTTTGTCCAAGGATGGCGCAGTGTCGCCGCTGGGTGGCACGCAGCCTGCTCAGGGGCGGCTGGGCCCTCGCCCCGGTGAGTGTGGCCGGAAGGACTTCGCGGACGCGGGTGGGCGGCCCTGGAGCTGAGAGCCGAGGTGCGAGAAAGGGTGGCGGGGAGGGGGTGGCGGGGAGGGGGTGGGGAACGCCGACCCAGCTGTCGTCTGGGATTGGGCGGTGCAGCCCCTCTTCCTTCCCTCACTCCTCCCTCCTTCAATCCTGTTAGCTGAACCCACCTTCATCTCCTTCCCCTGCTCAGCCTCATGGATGCCGGGCTCCCGGCCAGCCAGCTTCGTGGGTCCCTGTTGTGTCCTTCCACCCCGGGCCCAGGACCTCCCACGCTCTTTCACTTTGTTAGGTTTCCAAGATGGCAACTGCCAAGCGTGAACTTAATGAGTTTCACCTCAGAGGAGGCCGCTCATCACAGCAAGGTCTCCAATGTAGGAGTCGGATAGGTCGGTGTGGCCTGTGCCATCAGCATCTTATTAAAAGTAAGCCCTGTGCCAGAGGGTTCCCAAGTTTTCCTCAGTTGGAGGCAAGGCCACAGCTTATGGTTGTGCGGGTTGTGTCCAGTTCAAGGGGTGAGTAGGGGCCCTGTCCAGCCCCTGCTAGTTTAGTCCAGAGAAACAGGTGCCCTTTTCTAATTGTTCCACCCTAGGGGGCTCCTTTTCTAAAGTGTGTGATGGTATGGGTTCCAAGCATCTCTGGGAAGGAATGTTGAGATTTCACTTTCAGGTAGTAACAGCCCCTTTGCTTGATTGGGAAACTCAGCTCACAAATAAACTGGATAAATAGGTGGAAAAAGTCTGATGGTAGCGGTCCTCCTAGTAGCTGATACAGAAATCTTTTCCTCTTTAAATATATCTCCCCCATTTCCTAATCTCTATGTCTTTATTTCTCTTTCTTCCTTCTTCATGTTAGGTTTATTTTCGTGTTTAGTTCTTAGAATTTTGATGTAGCTGATGAGGTTAGATTTTAGCTTAATGGCTAGAGACAATAGCCAAAATACTTCTGACCCTCTTCTGAGAATATTACCCTGATCTGATCTGAGCCCATAAAGTTTTAGGAAATTGTAAGAAACTTTGAGGTATACCTTGCTTTTATTAATGGACTATGTACAGGATTTCTTTTCTTTTCTTTTTTTGAGTTGGAGTCTCACTCTTTTGCCCAGGCTTGAGTACAGTGGCACGCTTACAGCCACCTCAGTGTCGACCTGCTGGGCTCTGGTGATCCTTCCGCCTAAGCCTTCCAAGTAGCCGGAACCACAGGCACGCACTACCATGCCCGGCTAATTTTTGATTTATTGTAGAGACAAGGCCTCGCCTAGTTGCCTGGGTTGGTCTCGGACCCGTGGGCTCAGGCAGTCCACTCACCTCAGCCTCCCAAAGTGCTGGGATTACAGGCTGAGCCACCGAGCCCAGTCAAGCCATTTTTCTATATAGCCCAATCCTGGCATGATTTGTTGGACCTCAAGGACTGGCCCTGGGTTTTATATCTAGATGACATAGCTTCCTACGGTACTAAGAGCAGCAGCTACTGTCAACTGCTGCTCCTGCCGGTCTTTCAAATTCCTTATCACTCATTTTGGCCTATCAGTTGTAATGTCTGTATCAGCAGTGTCCTCACTGCCAGGGAAGAACATGCATACATGAAAACCAACACATCTGTTTCTGACATCAACAATAAGGGTTATAACAATATGTTTTATATACACTGTCCAGTACAACAACCTAGAGAAGTAAATATTAGATATGTTTTATAGAGGCGAAAAAAGGCAGATTGCATGCATGGATAAATATACAGATAATATATACAGAAGAGCTTGAAGTAAAAGATTTGCCATCTCTGCTTTGTTTTTCCCTTCCTGGGAGGGATTGATCCCTACCCCTGAGAAAAGATAATAGTCACAGGCTCCTAGAACTTGAATTCTACTGTGTTGCACGCTGTGGCATTTGTGTGTTTTAGAAAATGTGGTGCAAAATCCTCATACAAAGCCCTAGGTTAGGACTTGGCTCACTTTTTTCCCCCTTTCTGTTCACTTTAATCTCTCCCTCTCTTTGCCCTAGATGCTGCAACTTCTTTCATTCAGGGAGGTGGTGATTCCTTAAAAACTTTCTGATAAGGAAGGAATTCTCCATAGCAATTGTTTGGCTATGTTCAGCATAGCTATGTTCAGCAGGAATTTTTGGTACAAACTTAGTAGAGAAACAGCAGTGTCTTTAAAAATTACTGAATTGTACCATAATACATAAACTTTTTTTTTTTTTTTTGAGTTGGAGTCTCACTCTGTCGCCCAGACTGGAGTGTAGTAGCCACTCCCAGCCACTGCAGCCTTGACCTGCTGGTCTCCGGCGATCCTTCTGCCTCAGCCTTCCGAGTAGTTGGAATTACAGGCACGCGCTACTATGCCTGGCTGATTTTTTGATTTATTGTAGAGATGAGGTCTTGCCATGTTGCCCAGGTGGGTCTTAAATCCGCGGGCTCAGGCAATCCACTCACCTCAGCCTCCCAAAAATGTATTCTAGGCCAGGCTCGGTGGCTCAGTCTGTAATCCCAGCACTTTAGGAGGCTGAGGCAAGTAGACTGCTTGAGCCCATGGGTTTGAGACCAGCCCGGGCACTTTGGCGAGACTGCATCTCTACAATAAAAATCAAAAATTAGCTGGGTGTGGTAGCGCACACCTATAGTTCCAGGTACTTGGAAGGCAGAGGTGGAAGGATCGCCTGAGCCCAGCAGGTCCACGGGATTACAGGCTGAGCCACCAAGCCCGGTTTACATAAACTTTCATTAGTATAATGTAGGATCCACTTTGCTTCATTTAATGTTGTACCTGAATTTAGAAGAGTGCCTAATGTTACAGTCTGTTAGTAACTAAAAGTAGAAGTATGTTAAAAGTGAAAAAGCACTGGATTGTGAATATAGAGACTGGACATTCTACTCACCTTCATTTTTCTACATAAGGAAGGAGAGTTCAGAGAGATTGAGTTAGAATACATTTTTTTTTTTTTTTGAGTTGGAGTCTCACTCTGTCACCCAGGCTGGAGTGTAGTGACACACTCACGGCCACCTCAGCGTCGACCTGCTGGGCTCAGGCGATCCTTCCACCTCTGCCTTCCAAGTACCCGGAACTATAGGTGTGCGCTACCACACCCAGCTAATTTTTGATTTTTATTGTAGAGATGCGGTCTCACCAAGGTGCCCGGGCTGGTCTCAAACCCGTGGGCTCAAGCAGTCTACTTGCCTCAGCCTCCCAAAATGCTGGGATTACAGACTGAGCCACCGAGCCCGGCCTAGAATACATTTTTTTATGAGCTTTATTTTAAAAAAAAAACAGTTTTAGATTTACCAAAAAATGAAAAAGATAGTACAGAGAGAGTTTATACCCCACTTGTAGTTATTAACATCATATCTTAGTAAGGCATATCTTAGCATGGTACATTTGTCGCAATGAAAGAATGGATATTGATATGAAGGGGACCCACAAAATCCCGGAATTATCTTTTTTTTTTTTTTTGGAGGGTGATCTCTTTGTAGTACAGACTTCCCTCACTAGGTAAGTGTTCTAGGAACCCATCAACATCAGTGTACCAGCTAGCATTGTTGTGGGAGGCTGTGTTTGGCTTCAGAGAATTTTTTTGGGAGAGTCTTTCAGTGCATTTGCGTATTTCTTGATGGGTGATTTACGAGTACACCTCCCCACAACATACTGAGTGTTCAGCAGTTTTTGGCAAAAAACGGCATTAACCCTGTGGCACATCTTCCTATTCACCTGATCTTACCCCAAGGACTGTTTTTTGTTTGATGAAAATGTCCTCAAAGGGAAATGTTTTGCTGATGTGAAAGTGGTGAAACAAAAACAGCAAAAGCACTAAAAGGCATCAAAATTGATGAGTTCAAAAACTGTCTTGAGCAGTGGAAAAAGCATTTCAGTAGATGTATTGCATCAAACAGAGAGCACTTGGAAGGTCTCTGAAGTTTAAACATGAAAGAATAAATATAAATTTTTAAAATAAATAACTTCTGGGTTTGTTTAGGTCCCTCTTTGCTTATTATCATTAAGTGAAGTCTATACTTGACTCAGATTTCCTTAGTGTTTACTTAATGTCCTTTTTCTTTTCCTTGATCCCATTCAGGATGATTACATCTAGTCGCCTTCTCTTCTTGGGCTCCTCTAGACTGTGACAGTTTCTTAGACTTTTCTTGTTTTGGATGACTTTGACCATTTTGAGGAGTCAGGTATTTTGTATAATGACGGTCTTCTGGAGTTAGGTGATTTTCTTACAGTTAGCCTGGGGCTCAGGTGATCCTTCCACCTCAGCCTTCTAAGTAGGTGAAACTACAGGTACACGCCACCACGTCTGGCTAATTTTTTGATTTATTATTGCCCAGGCTGGTCTCAAACCCCTGGACTCAGGCAGTCCTCTCGCCTCCACCTCCCAGAGTGTTGGGATTACAGGTGTGAGCCACTGCACCTGGCTTATTTTGCTTCTTAAATTGTTCCAGCTTTGGTCATTGTAAACTCTTTCAGTTGGTGCTGCTGTGTCCCTTTTGTATTGAGCACTTCCTTACTTCCTGGCACTTCAAGATGTTTCAGGTTCTTCATCTTGCATATTTTCCAATGCTAGAGTCATCCTTTTCTGCCAAGGAACCTGAGCTCCTTTTATTGGAGAATGGTATTTAGAAACCAAGATCTGGGGTCAGGTGTGCTTATTGCTGAAGTTATTGATATATTTTAAAAACTCTCTCACCCAGTAAAAAAAAAAAATGTGGTACATATACATGATGGAATATTATGCAGCCAGAAAGAAGGACAAAATTATGAACTTCACAGCAACTTGGATGAACTTAGAGTCTATAATACTGAGTGATCTATCACAGAAGCAAAGAACTGAGTATCACTTATTCTCATTCATAAGTGAGAACCTTGAATAATTATCATAATACTATAAGAAAAGGATTGTCAGTAGTGGGAAATTGCCGGGATGGTGGGATTCTATAGGGGGAGGGGGCACACCTCATCAACAACAGTACCAGCATAATGAACATTTGTATACTTTTAAAAAATGTGTTTTTGTGCTTTGTTTTTATTATTTTTTAAACTTGTGGTAAAATGTTCTTGTATACTTAACCCTGAATTGTACCTCACATCTTTAAAAAAAAAAAACTAGCTCTCAAAGATATGTTATCATTGCTGTATAATTTTGCCCTATACTACTATAATCTCTTTGAATAATTCAGAGTATCCAGAAATCGTTGGCATTTCATTAAGCAATAACCTTTTCCTTTTGATGCAGTTTAGACCTCTAGGCTGATCAGTTATAGTCTGGTTTAAAATTTAAAGTCCTTGGCTTTGGCTTTCCAAAAATTTGAATAATGTAAAAAGATCCAACAACATAAAGTGAATATTTGCTTAAATTATAGATACTTGAGGATTTATTTTTAAGTATATATTTTCTCTCCTTAATATATAAAGTAGCATCTTAGAAATATGTAGTACTAGTTAGTTTCTGTAGGTAATATCTTCTGATTATAGAACAAAAAATTTTTAGAGTTGGAAGGAACCTTGTATTTTAATCCATTTGCTGTGATTTGAATATCTGTTCCCTCCAAAACTCATGCTGAAATTTAATCCCCTCCTGAATTGTATGCCACATCTTTAAAATAAAAGAAAAAAAAGAAAGAAATGTATTCCCCAATATGGTAGTACTGAGAGGTGGGGCCTTTAAGAGGTGATTGGATCATGAGGACCCCACCCTTATGAATGGACTGATCCATTCATAGATTAACAGATTAGTGAATTAATGGGTTATCATGGGAGTTAAGGTTGGACGCTTTATAAGAAGAGGAAGAGAGACCTGAGACTCTGTTGGGAGTCCCTATCAGCAACAAGAGGGTCCAAGAAGACCCTCTGACCTTGGGCTTAGCTTCCATAACTGTAAGAAATAAATTCCTTTTCTTTAAAAATAACCCAGTCTTGGGTATTCTTCTATAAGCAACAGAAAATTGACTAAGATTCCATTTATTTATGACTTTTATTGAGCTCCTATGTGCCCTGTGGATTCTAAGCACCGGATGGGTGATGAGCAACTTCCTGTTCTCAGAGAGCTCAGAGTCTGGTGGGAAATTCCTCTGTGTAGCCTCAGCTGAAATGGAAGATGGGGGTGTTCACTCCTTCAAAGACTGTTCGATTTACTAAACAGTTTCTGTTTTCCTAATGATGAGCTGAAAGTTTCCTCTTTGTAACTTGCATTATTTCTGGTTGGGACTTTTATATCATGATGAAATGATGTGATCATCTATTACATATTGAGTCTAATAATTCACAAGCTAGCTAGACACAGACCACCAAATAAAAATTTTATTTTACTCTCCAATTAAGAGGTATTCCCACCTTCTCCCCTTTGACTAATGTATTTTAGGGTCTGATTGATGAACTTGCCCTTGTGGATGTTGATGAAGGCAAACTGACGGGGGAGACAACATGGATCTTCAACATGGCAGCCCTTTCGTGAAAATGCCAAGTATTGTCTCCAGCAAAGGTTAATGTCGTAGTTAAACTCCATAACCCTTCTAGTACTACATGAACAAACATCTAAGGAAATAATCTTTATTTCCTTTGACCTCCCAGTTTTTATGATAAAGTTGGTTGCTCTCTACTCTATGCTTTCATAATGTTGATTCACCAGGTTGTACTTTGTTTATGAGGCTTCCAGACTAAGTTCCTTGTGAGCAGCAATAATAGTAATCATGCCAGTTACCATTGATTGCCTGTTGTGTGCCAGGCCCTGATCTAAGCGCTTTACATGTATTATTTAATCCTGAGCACAACTGTGTGTTTTAGAGATGATATACCTGCACACCGAAGTTAAATAAGTGGTGGGGTACAGAGTCTCAGTCTGTCACACACTCAGGCTGAAGTGCAGTAGCTCACTGCCGCTTTGGACTCCTTGGATCCAAGTGATCCTCCTACCTTAGCCTCCTGAGTAGCTAGGACTACAGATGTCTGGCAAATTATTTTTTAGAGACAAGGTCTTGCTGCGTTGCCCAGGCTGGTCTTGAACTCCTGGGCTCAAGCAGTCCTACTGCTTTGGTCTCTCAAAGTGCTGGGATTGCCAGTGTGAACCACCATGTCCAGCCTTGACCCCCTTACTCTAAAGAAAGGCTTAGAGGTATTTTAGCAGGTTTTTAAAATTTTTATTATATTTTTAAGAGACAAGGTTGCAATATGTTGTCCAGATTGGACTTGAACTTCTGGGCTCAAGGCATGTACCACTGCAGCCAGTTTAGAAGGTTTCTGTTTTTAAAAAAGGTACAAGGAAAACATAGTACTCCTGAATTAAGAGAATAGTACGGGCATAAATAGAAGATTTAAGGGTTATTTCTTTGGTAAAAATAGCGTGGTGATTGAGGTGAACAGGAAATGATAAATGTTCTCTTTATCTATTTTTTCTTCCAATCTTTTCCCAGACTACTTTGTCACTGCAAACTCCAACATAGTGATTATCACAGCAGGTGCACGCCAGGAAAAAGGAGAAAAGATTTAGTCCAGCGAAATGTGTCCATCTTTAAATTAATGATCCCCAAATTACCCAACACAGTTCCCACTGAAAGCTGATTACTGTTACCAATGCAGGTCAGCTTTACTTTGTTCAGTGAAGAATTTTTGGGGGGATGAGTTTAGTAACTTAGAGAAAAGGAATTTAATGAGTATTAATCTTAAACTACCGATATACTTCCAGAATCGCTTCCTATTTTGTTACTGTAACATGTACTTTGTACAGTTGTAACCAGTATATATACAATAGTGGTTTCTTTAAATAGTAGTGTGTATGGGCCAGGCTTGGTGGCTCAGCCTGAAATCCCAGCACTTTGGGAGGCTGAGGTGAGTGGATTATCTGAGTCTGTGGGTTTGAGACCAGCCCGGGTTATTGGGCAAGACCTCGTCTCTACAATAAATAAAAAAAAATTAGCCAGGCATGGTAGCATGCACCTGTAGTTCCGGCTACTTGGAAGGCTGAGGTGGAAGGATCGCTGGCGTCGCAGGTCGACGCTGGAGTGGCCATGAGTGTGTCACTACACTCCAGCCTGGACGATGGAGTGAGACTTCAACTCAAAAAAAAAAAAAAATAGTGTATATGAAAAGATACTTTGCTTAAACATAGGACCTTCAAGGTTTCCATTCTGAAGGCTGAGGCTTGTTTTCCAGATTACTGTGAGAGAAGTAAAGGTAGCACCATAGCTCTACCAAAAGTGTCCTAGACTCCTTACTGGTGTACATGCGAGGTGGCCAAATTCAAGATGTATGGTGGAGATAAAATGCGCAGGACTGCTGATAGATTGTGTGTGATGGAAAGGGATAAGTCAAAAATAACTTCTTTTTTTTTTTTTTTGAGTTGGAGTCTCACTCTGTCGCCCAGACTGGAGTGCAGCGGCCGCTCCCGGCCACCGCAGCCTCGACCTGCTGGGCTCCGGCGATCCTTCCGCCTCAGCCTTCCAAGTAGCTGGAACTACA
>CAUYQG010041905.1:0-24833 GCA_963574415.1 Tarsius wallacei | reverse complement strand
ATTGTAGAGATGAGGTCTCACCAAGTTGCCCAGGTGGGTCTCGAACCCGCGGGCTCGGGCAATCCGGTTCTTCTTAAGACACCACTCAGCTTGTACAGTGCTGCCAACATAAGCACATGGTGACAAGTACGCGAACTTAATTGTGAGACCTCAACAAGTAACAACGACAGCTCTGATGGCTATTCCAGAAAAAGAGCTCCAGAATTGCTTTGACAGGTGGACTAGGCTTCCCATCAGTGCATAGCTTCCCAAGGGGAGTACTTCGAAGGTGACCATAGTGATATTCAGCAATGAGGTATGTAACACTTTTTCTAGGATGGTTCACAAACCTAATTGTCAGACCTCGTAAGGCCAAGAACTGACCCCTCTCTCCATCTGAGGGCGTTTTTGCTCCAGTGACTCCTGCGATAGCTGTGAGCAATACCCTTTGGCAGGAGAACAAAGGAAATGTGAGGGAGTCTCTGGGGGAATCCCTGGTCTTCTTCCTAGACATCCAAGAAGGCAGAAGCCAAGCAAGCACAGTCCTGGGCATGCAGGCGGCAAAACTCCTTGCCCCTCATGGGTTCCTCCTGCCTTGGCAAACTCTAGTCCCTGAACAAACGCTGCCCAGAAAGATGAAATTTAAACTGCTTAGACTTTGCAGACCTACAAATGTTAATTTAACGGACTGGCGTGCTCTGCTTTAGGGACCAGACAGGCTGGAGAAACTTTTTTTTTTTTTTTAAATGAGAGTCATAGCTCTCCAAGAGAGTGGGGGGAGAAAAGAGGCTTAAAGATACCAGAGCCCTGAGACACAAAGAAACCTCAGGCCTGGGGTGGCCCCTCCTTCCCCCTTCCTGCTCCTAAGGATTAGGTCTGGTCTTACTCATGGCTGTCTGGGCTGCATGTCGGCGTGTGCAGCAGTGGCTGTGGGAACAGAGTTGCCACTTCAGGACCCGGCAGATCCCAGCACTGGGGACAGCTCACCAAGGGGAGACACAGACACCCCATCAGGAAACCAAAATGATGTTTTCAAAAGTTGGGGCTGTTGGCAGGCATGATAGGGTATCTGCCTGAATGCTCAACCCTGCTGGCCTTCACTGGGACATCACAGATCGGGGGTCCTCGCTCCAGGTATAATGCGAGGCAGGCTACCAGAGGAAGTGACAAGACAGGCGTGTAAGAACACAGGTTCAGGCTTTGATCTAAGTCCTCCCTCGTTGCTGCTGTGAAGCCAGACCTCTACTCAAAGGGCTGTTCACTGACTCTAATGTAACAGGCAAAGTTCAAAATCTCAGGACACTCAGCCCGCCTTGACTCCCTCATCCCTCTTCAGGAGCTCCTGCTTTCATTCAACAGAGACCCCAGCAAAAGCTTCTGCACACAGGGTGAACGAGAGAATCAAGAGGCTCAGGGTGAGGGTATCATATCAGAGGGGAGAGTCTTCCGTCACAGGCTGCAGAGCCTAAGTTCAGAGCCCTTGGGTGGTGGCAGGCCAAGGCCAAGAAAAGTCTGAAATGGAGAGGACTGAGGGCACTGTCCTAAAGAGTTTTACGCAAAACAAAAGGTCTAGTGAAACTCAGCTAAATATAAGCCAGTCGCAGGCCAGGCATGGTGGCTTACAGCTGTAATGCTAGCAATTTGTGAGGCCAAGGCAAGAGGATAGCTTGAAGCCAGGAGTTTGAGACCAGCCTGGGCAACACGACAAGACACTGTCTCTACAAAAAGAAAAAGAAAATTTGCAGACATAGTAGCACATGCCTATAGTCCCAGCTACTTGGGAGGCTGAGGTGGGAGGATTGCTTGAGCACAAAAGTTCAAGACCAGCCTGAGCAACATAGTGAGACTTCATCTCTACAAAAGTAAAAACTTAGCTGGACATAGTAGCACACGCCTATAGTCCCAGCTACTTGGAAGGCTAAGGCAGGAAGATTGCTTGAGCCCAGGATTTAGAAGCTGCGGTGAGCTATGATCATGCCACTGCACTCCAGCCTGGGCATCAGAGGGAGACCATGTCTCTTAAAAAATAAAATAAAATAAAATAAAAATAGGCCAGTCACAATTTCCTGCAAAATCACACTAGGTGACATTCTAAAGTTCGTGATGATTATTTGGAACTCTGAGTGCATTTTTCATAGAAATCAAGTGAGACCTAATAAGGAAGTTAGGCTAAGAGACCAGTCCAGCCTGACACTGTCACGGCCTGCAAGTTCTTGGTGACAAGGCCCAGGCTTTATTCGTCTTTGATTTCTGAGTGCTCTGCAGAGAACCTGACTTAGAGCCAGGACTCACAGATACGCAGGGTCAGTGAAAGACTTCTGTGGGGTCAGGCATGATTGCACATCTAACTTCCTCCTGTGTTCCTGGAGAATTTAAGTGCTGACATCCTTGGGTTTTTTAAAGGCACTTGGAGATCCACACAGAACTCCTCCATTTAGGCCTTGACCTGATATCTCTACTCTAACATCCTAGGTCAAGATCCCTAGACAAGGAGGCAGAATAAAGACAGGGCTGAAAGACGGGCTCTGGTTTTACATTTCAGGCAACTCCCTGGGATGGGAGTTTCATTCACCAAGCACACATGAAATGTACAAGCTGCCCTGACAAGGTAGCTCCTGGGCGGACCATCTGGAGGCCTTGGCAACCCCGGACCTCGGGTCTCCCTCAGCAAAGAAAAGGGAAAACTCATTCAAAAACCAGATTCCTGATACTCTAGCCTCTAAATTTCTTAAGTATGTTGCTCCTGCCCATCGTCCCCGCAGCTGCCTCCTTCTCCAAAGCTCTTTTCTCAGACATGACAGAGAGCCATGTCCATTTGGTCATATCCTCCATTATCAATCATGTCACGTCGGTGCACAAAGATCATGTACAAAGCTTCAATTTCTCCAGTGCTGCTTCATTTACTTATGATATTTTGCCAATGGACAGAATTTCCGGTGATATGAGCTCCGTGGGGTTGAGAAGTGATTCTCAATGGCTCCAGCATAGGCATTGTCCCTGAGTAAAATTGTGGAATGAGAGCTTTGAGCCAGCGCTGGGTGACATCAGAGCCCAGGGTAACCAGGCCACAGCGGGGACACGGACAGGACTTTGCCTCACGATCCACCCACCACAGGGCCTCAGAAGGCTTAAGAATTAGGAACAAATACCTCTAAACAGTGATTTCTAAGTGAACATTCCTTTTTGTGGGCCATGTTTTAAAAGGTGCTTATGCTTTGAAGTCCAAAGACTCAAATAACAGATTCTTCTGACAAAGGATAATTTACCAAATAAAAAGCCTTCTGACTGTCCTGCTAAGGAGAGAGCCAGGTAACTCTCCTCCCAAAAGCAATCGAGGAATTTGCCATAAATAAAAGATGAAATCTTAGGTTTGCACCAAATCTTTACACCAATGTTTAGAGCAGCTTTATGCATAATCACCAAAAACCAGAAACAACCGAAACACCCTTCAATGAGTGAATGGATACACAAACCACTGGACCCCCACACCACCAAATTCTACCCAGCAACAAAAGGAGTGAACTATCGATTCCACAACAACTCCGACAGACCTCACAGGCACTGTGTAGAGGTGAGGAACCAGTCTCAAAAAATGACATACTGAAGGATTCTGTTGAGATGGCATTCTGGAGAAAGCAAAATTATTGGGAGAGAGCGGGGCATGGTGGCTCATACCTGTAATCCCAGCACTTTGGGAGGTGGAGGCGGGAGGATTGCCTGAGCCCAGGGGTTAGAGATCAGCCTGGGCAACATGGCGAGACCTCGTCTCTACAATAAATCAAAAATTCAGCAAGGTGTGATGGTGCATGCCTGTAGTTCCAGCTACTTGGAAGGCTGAGGCAGAAGGATTGCCTGAGCCCAGTAGGCCAAGGCTGTGGTAGCCATGAGTGTGCCAGCTCTAGGGAGAGAGAACAGATCAGTGGCCTCTAGGGATTAGGGGGGAGAAGGATATGACTACAAAAGCATAGCCCTAGAGAATCCTTCAGGTTGCTGGAATCATGCTGTATCCTGTTACTGGTGGTAGTTCCAAGAACCCAGGCATGTATTAAAACTCATAGGACCGTACACCAGAAATAAAAGTGAATTTTGCTGTATATATTTTTTTCTAAGCTTAAGAATTATTTGGCATTCCTCCCATAAAACAATGATGTCTAATTCCCTTGCCCTTGAATGAGCCAGCCTTGGTGACTCATTTCTAATGAAGTAACTACAGCGAGACTAATGTTTAGAAAGGTGTCCCTGCATCTGCCTGGCCCTCTCTTTTTAGAGCCTGGAGCTGCCACGTAAAAGAAATCCAACTCCTCAGAGACCACCAAGCTAGAGAGACCTTGCAGAGAGACCACTGAGAGACAGAGAGGTTCAAGGAGCTCCTAGGTACCTGTACTTCCCAGCCCAGGCACCAGACAAGTGGTGAAGAAGCCTCTGCGATGACCTCAGCCTGGCCACAATGCAGCTGCAGTATCATGGGAGGCCCTGAGCCAGAACCACGGGCAAGCTGCTCCCAAGATCCCACCCAGGAAACCACAAGAGATAAGAAAAATGATTGAAGCCACAACATTTGATTGACTCACAGCCATAGACAACTAATATAGGCACCCACTTTTGGGGGCAATCCCTCCCCTACGTGACTGTTACTTTCTCAAATATTATCTTATGTTTCATTTATTTGACAAACATTTGTTGAGCCCTTCCTGTATGCCAAGCACTACACACAGAATAGAGGTAGAAGCAGGCGGACTCCAGGAGACAGCAGAATCAACAGGCTGATAGATGAGATGCTGGAGATTGGAAGGTTTCGGTAACTGGCTAGTGACATCTGTCGCAGAGATGACATGGGTCTGTGGGAAGATGACAAGATCTGATCTAGATGCAGGGGCATTCAGCACCTGTAGGACATCCCAGAGATGCCATCCAAGGAGCAGTTGGGTAATTGGCTTCAGGGCCCAGAGTGGGGGCTAGGCCAGACACATGAACAGAAAGGTCATCAAAAAGCCCTCGAAGCCACCCAGGAAAAGAGGGGCAACTGTGAAAAGAGGGTGTGGTCTTGGGACAGAAGCCTGGAGAAGGCCAATATTCAGAGGGCCAGAGGGAACAGAAAGGTTGAGAAGGAATAGTGAGGATGGGTCAGCAAGGCTCCATCAAACCTAGGACAGGGAGCACTGCTCAGAGGGAGCCCTAACGAGCAGCCAGAGCCATGGGGAGATCACATGATGTAAGGATGGAAACGCTTCTAATAGATTGAAAAGCAGGTACCGTATCAAGAGCAGTTTCATGCAGTGCTGGGGATGGGAGCTGGAATGGAACAGGAGGGAACATGGGGCTTGGACAAGGTTTAGAGGGCTTAGGGGGTTGAAGGGCTGGGCCTGGGGCCAAGGAGGAGGAGTTTTCTGCCCAGAAGAGGCTCTAACTCACCCAAATGCCAAAGGAAGAACCCCAGAAGGAAGGAGAGGGTAAAAACAGAGTGGAAAGGGGTACTGTCCCAGGAGAAAGGGCACACCTCCCCCAGCAACAACAAGGGCAGAGGACATGGGTAAACAGGCTGGTGGGGATTGGGGCTACATCAGAGGGGTCTGCTTTGTCTTTTCAGTCAAAGGTGAAGACCCACGAAGAAAGTGGGGACACGGCCATGGTGGCACAGGTGTGGGCAGGAGAGAGGAGATCTGATGGCACAGTTTTGGAGAAGGGACAGCCAGGCCAGGAAACAGAAGCATGGCCTGCCAGTGCCCACAGCAACTGGGGCTGGAGGCCACACACGGGCATGATGGCTCACATCTGTAATCCCAGCACTTTGGGAGGCTGAAACAAGAGGATTGCTTGAGGACAGGAGTTCCAGACCAGCCTGGGCAACATAGCAAGACCTCGTCTCTGCAAAAAAGAAATCAAAAACAGCCGAGTGTGGTGGTGCATGCCTGTAGTCTCAGCTACTCAGGAGGCTGAGGCGGGGGGATCACCTGACCCCAGGAGGTTGAAGCTTCAGTGAGTCATGAACATACCACTGCACTCCAGCTAGGGCAACAGAATAAGACCTCAACTCCAGAAAAAAAAGGAAGGACCTTGTTTGTTTCTGTCCACAACAGTCCATGAAGGAAGGTTTTTAGGAGAAAGAGTCTAGGGTACACAGACTGGGCTGGAGCTAGGGCCCAAGCCCGTCCAACAGGAGCCCACCTCCACTTTGCCAGCCCTTGGGGTCATTTGTTTTTGTTACTCTGCCAGAGCCAACAGGGTCTGACACCAAGCAGACACCCTGTAGACGTCTGTGAAAGGGAGGAAAGAGGGAAAGCTCCGGAAACGGGTCACATGTAAGCTCTCATTGGCTGACGCTTGAGTAATCAGCTCACCAAGAATTAGTGGTGCCGGGACGGTGACAGCGGGAGGCCTATCCACCCTGCCCAGGCCCATCCTGTGGTTTGTCCTTATCTCTTTTCCCCCTCCCATGCCATCTTCATAGGCGGCCTTCAGTGACTGCTCATCCCTCCACCTCCTTTCCCTCCTCTGTCCTTTACAATCAGTCTTCCCACGTTTCTTCTTCTCTTCCCTTCCTTTTGTCATTACGTGAAACAAAAGTAACTTCTGATTCATTTTTGTGGTCACTGACCACAGCCCCAGCTCCCCAATCAAGCCCCATGTCCCAGCCCCGAGGCCCTCTGCTGTGGGTCACCTCCCAGGGGGGAGGGGCATCCTTGCCCACGCAGAGTCATCGAGCCTGACCCCCAGGTCCCATCTGCATCTCACCTGCACGGAGCACTCTTCACTTCCCTCTTCTTCCAGGAGGCCCTCCATGCAGGCCATATGGATTGTCCCCAGGTCTGACATCTCTATAGCCCTGCTTGCCTACGTCACACAGTGACACAAGTCACCTGCGGCCTTCAGTTGTCACTTCCCTTTTCATCATGCTGATGACTCTCCAGCCCATCATAACGGTAAAGGAGACAATGTCCCCGGTGAGCAGCACTGGTGGAAATAAAGCCCTCCAGGCTGTGTAAAAATCTTTATCAACCAGTTTCATTTCATATCATGGAAATTCAGCCTAACGGTTTCCCTGCTTGTGTTCACCCTGCACTTCTCAGGATATCAAAATACATTCTCCAGGCTTATCTCTGACAGACAGAGATAAGGAGCCCTGTTGGAGCACGCTGGGCCCGAAGGACAGAAGCCATGTGCTGAGGTCGCCTTTCTGCCCTGGGAGGGGCTGTCCCCATGCGTCAGTCACGAGCCAACCCGGTCTTCCTTTTCTCGGCTTTGAGATGGAGCCTGAGTGCCCCATCTTGCCCTGTGCAAGGCTGTGTGAGGATCAGCTGGGCTAGCCCGTGTCCCGGAGCCTTGTAAACTGCACTGACATGCTGTGGTTCTATTGCTGGCGTATTCAGTCATGAATCACTGTCCACAAAAATGCATCCAGTTCTGGGAACAAAAAACCACTGGTATCCCCAACTATTGTTCTGCACAGGACTGTCCAACGGCACTCCTCTCCTTGCTCCCAGACATACAGGGTTGTCAAGTTTGGACGGAGGAGTCCAGGAAGACTGGATCACCGCTCTACCTCCAGGCACTAGCCGCCCAGACACTAGCCCCTGGGGGACTGCCGGTTCTGGTGATTCACAGAAGCCGCAGCCAGGAGCCAGCTGTGCACTCCTGAGGCCTGAAGCTATAATCTTATATGGGAGGGATAATATATCTCTTCAAGGTGAATGCCATCACCTGAAAGAAAACCCTACCCAGCTGGGCACGGAGGCTCCTGCCTGTAATCCCAGCACTTTGGGAGGCCAAGGTGGGAGGATCACTTGAGCCCAGGAGTTCAAGATCAGCCTAAGTGACATAGTGAGACCTCATCTCTACAAAAAAAAAACTCAAAAAATGTGTTGGGTGTGGTGGTGCATGCCTATAGTCCCAGCTACTAGGGAGGCTAAGGTAGGAGGATTGCTTGAGCTATGAGCATGCCACTGCACAATAGCTGGATCACAGAGTGAGAAGCCTCAACTCAAAAAAAAATCCTACCCAGAGCCTCCACAGTTGGCAAATGGCAGAATTTCCATATACTGGACGCTGTGGCCACCACTCCTGTCTCCTTAGACCCACCTTCCTCTTGGAATTACTTTTTTTTTTTCCTGAGTCAGAGTCTCAATCTGTTGCCCAGGCTGGAGTACAGTGGCACACTCATAGCCACTGCAGCCTCAACCTGCTGGGGTCGGGCAATCCTTCTATCTCAGCCTTCCAAGTAATCCTTTTACCTCAGCCTCCCAAGTAGCTGGAACTACAGGCATGCGCCATGACACCTGGCTAATTTTCTTATTTTGTTGTAGAAATGAGGTCTCACCAAATTGCCTGGGTTAGTCTCAAATCCCTGGTCTCAGGCAAACCTCTCACCTCCACCTCCCAAAGTGCTGGGATGACAGATGTGAGTCACTGCAACGGGCCTTCTTGGAATTTCCTCCTGATAACACCTGCTGCAGCCATTCCGCCATACTGGCCTCAGGGACCCTCACACAAGCTCGCCACGCTCCTCACCCTCCTCATGACTCAGCATGGGCAGGAACACAAACAAGGCTCCAGACAAGTTGTGTGGGGAACACCGGCTCACAAGGTGGTACCTCCCCATTATGGGTGGCTTAAGACTGGCCCAGGATCTCTCCATCTGGGAGATCTCACCGCCCCCCACCCAGGAGAGCTCCCAGACAAGGCCACACCCATCCAGGACAATGTGCCTTCTCCTGCCCACCCCAGGCTTCCTTGCAAGCTGTCTTTTCTAGTCTGAAGACTCAGCATGGACCCAGTGTGGAGAAGACCAGAAAGACATTGGCACATTGCAGAGTTCACCCACAGTGTGTGAGGGGAGTCATCACCTACACAAACCATGCTCACAGGCTCAGCATCAGACCCGGGTCTGAGGACATGAGCTTCTGAACGTCAGAGGTCTGCCCTACATACACTTTTCAACTGCTGCAGTCCCCATGTATATAGAGATATACCACACTCTTTCTACTTACCAGTCTTTCAAATATCCAACAAGTGTGTATTAAGGCTGTTTATGCATTGAGGCCCTGTCCTAGGAGCTCAGAAATGAAAGACGAGTTATTCTTGCTCCTGGGACTTTACATCTGGCAGAAAGATGCAGCCATGGGATGAAACAGAACCAGTGTCTAGGCCGGACACAGTGGTTCACGCCTGTGATGTCAGCATTTTGGGAGGCTGAGGTGGGAGGATTGCTTGAACCCAGGAGTTCAAGACCAGACTAGGCAACATAACAAGACTTCATCTCTACAAAAAAGTTTTTTTTTAATTAGCCAGGTGTGGTGGTGCACACCTGTAGTCCCAGCTACTCTGGAGGCTGAGGTGGAAAGATGGCCTAAGCCCAGGAGGTTGAGGCTGTGAGGAGCTGTGATGCTCTCACTGTACTCCAGCCTGGGCAAGACAGTGAGACCCTGACTCAAAATAAACCAGAAAAAAGGCTGGGCATGATAGCTCACGCCTATAATCACACTTTGGAAGGCCAAGGTAAGATGCTTGCCTAAGCCCAGGAGTTCGAGACCAGCCTGAGAAACATGATGAGACCTCGTCTCTACAGTAAATCAAAAAATTAGCCAGATGTGGCAGCGCATGCCTATAGTCGCAGCTACTTGGAAGACTGAGGCAGAAGGATCACCTGAGCTCAGCAGTTAGAGGCTGCAGTAGCCGTGATGGTGCCACTGCATTCCAGCCTGGGCAACGGTGAGACCCTGACTCAAAAAAAAAAAAAGAATCAGTGTCCTGGGTTGGAGGGTACGCAGTACACAGCCCAGGTACGTCTGAGGGAGGGCAAGGAAAGCTGGCATGAATGTTGCCCTTCAAAATAAGGAGAGGCAACAGGATACACAGACATAATTTATTCAGGGTTTTAACAAGCATCTCTGAATACCACCTGGTGGTGTTCCCAGGGTTCAAATGTCACTCTCGGAAGTGATACCATAAACACATAAAAAGGAAGAACTCAGGCTAGAGCAGGGCTTCCTAACCTGGCCAAGGCTTCACCAACCCCGCACTAATATAGAGCCCATTTCTCCAGTCGCCACCAATGCTTAAAAAGATGGAAACTGCTCCCATCTGAGATGACATATTTACCCTCGAACTCAGCAATGAAACATTTAGGAATTCATCATAAGGAAGGACTGTAATCAGATATGAGAGCAAAGATTTGTTTTTCTGCAAGTATATACATTACAGTATTAACTGTATTTTCTTTATTGGCAACTACCTAACCCTCCAACGGTCCATTCCCTCATCCACTAATTTAATGAATATGTATTAAGTACCAAGCATGGGACAAATTAAATGGTAATGAGGATGGAGCATTTCCCCCTCGTGGAACCTGAAATGATGGTTCCATGGATCACGGTTCGTGCATAGAGTGGATTACCAAGTTGTCATTAAAAAGGGTGTGCTCCAAGAATATTTAATGAGTTGGGAAAGTATTCAGATATTATGTCATATTTTAATATGAATCAATATTAAAATCCTGGCAAGACACAAAAGTGTTAAGATTGGTTCCCTTTGGGTGGTGAGACAAGTGCTCTGTATTTCTTCAATGTGCTTTTCTGTAGTCTCCAAGTGAATGCACGTGCTCATTCTGTGATGGGAACAGATGCTTTGTCAAATAAGGGCGGAATCCTTGCTTCTGGGTCTTTGCCTCAATGAGGCCATCTTGTCAGTGATAACTTCTCCCCAGCAACGTCACCCTGGTTCCACACACAGTTTAAGCTCAGAGCTACATGGAACTACAGTGTGAAAAAGTTTTAGGATACAAGTTGATGTGAGTAATAAAAACACGCCATAGTACTCAGCTTTCACATGAGAGTAAGCCAGTTTTTTGCTTCTGCCACCATGGGAGAAGGTCACAGGTTTGCCACTTGCAGCAGGCCCCTCTAGATACCATCTACAGGTCATAGGTCAAAGGTCACTCGATTACCAAATCCTGGAATCCTGACTTTTCTGGCTTATCTATCCTATCTCCATCCTCTTGGGCATAGTCAACCAGTTAATGCCCATGTCCCTCCCCCTCCGTGGGGATATGAGGACCCATCTCTCCACGTGAAAAATAGGAAGGAGTGGTCTTTGATAACAAGTAAAGCTCAAACACGGGAAAGGTTGCACTTGAAGGCAGGGGCAACCGGTCCCCATCACACAAGAAGTCGGGTGTTCCTACTCAAGACTTTACAGAAGGGACTTCTGCAAGGAGACACTGGGGGTGAGCAGAACATTCCTCCTCCCTCTAACTCTAAGGCATGACCATCCATTCATTCAACAAATAGTCACTCCATACTCACTATGTGAGACATTGTGCTAGGCTCTTGGGCTACACCAGTAAACATCAAATTTTGTAAATAATTTTTTTTAACTCTGCTCTCGTAGAGCAGTGGACCAGCCACTCAAGGACTTTGTAGTGTGCCCTGAATGACAGCAGGGCCATGGGAGGTTTAGAGCAGAGGAGTGACATGACCTGTTGTTCCTTATCTTTAAAACGTCTCTTTCCTCTTTGGCTGGTCACATGAGCCTGTGGCCTAGCCTGTGCTCCGCCGTAAAAAATGGAATGGACCCTATCTGGTTCTCTTTTCCTTTTCTCCTGGGAGTGACTACATTCAAGGCAATCAAGAAGCCTCTACCCACCAGACATCCAGATTCACTGTCAATAACAGCAAGTGAGACAGAGCACTGTTAGCACAGGGACATGTGGACAGACAACGGGGTCTAGAAACACACCTGAGGCTGCAGGGGCCATGCAAACCAGAGGCATCACTGAAGAGTGTGGTATGAGCCCTACACATTCCCCAGAACCGGGACCTCCCAAACCTCTCCTCCATCCGCTGCTTTCCCTGGGGGCTCCAGTACCTGTATCCCTCAAGCTGTAAGCACATATATAATCAAGCAGGAAGACCACTGCGAACCATGACTCCCAGAAAGGAGTCTCCTAAGGACTAGGGTACAACACCCTTCACAGTGCTACATTCTGTTGCTTTCATTTAGCAAAACTGTAGAAACAGGAGGAGGAAATGCACTATGTCAGCCAGCCGGCTTAACCCCAGTCTCAACAGATACTCATTCTCATGACATGTGAAGGATGTTCCCATTGACTCCAGGGGGGGTTGGAGAATGTGGCCTCAATTCATAAATAAAACCAAACAGGCCAGGCGCTGTGTTTCACGCCTGTCATCCCAGCACTTTGGGAGGTCGAGTCTAGAAGATTACCTAAGCCCAGGGGTTTGACACCAGCCTGCAACTCGGCGAGACCTCGTCTCTACAATAAATCAAAAAACCCACCCACCACCCAGGCGTGGTGGTCACTGTGGTTCTAGATACTTGGAAGGCTGAGACAGAAGGATCACCTGAGTCCAGCAGGTCAAGACTGCAGTAACCATGAGCATGCCACTGCACTCCAGCCTGGGTGACAGAGTAAGATTCCGACTCAAAAAAAAGGTGCTAAAGTGATATAAAATGTAATTGTTATAAACTTCTTTCATCAAAACTGTGACCGGTGAATGGGACTCTGGTTTAGCCAGAAGGAGCCTCCCTTCTGTTTTCTCCAAGGACCTGCTGCTCAGAGTCTCCAGCCTGTAGATGTCCAGCCATGCCAGTGGCATTTGCCCATCAACTCATTTGCAATAAACTCCAGGCCACTCTTTGGCTCCACTCAACCAGTCGGAAGATGCCTTGCTTATCTTCTATTCTGAGAACTCAAAAAAATCTTGGGCTGTCCCACACACTCTGATTACGCCCCTGGCATCTCGTTCCCTACTATAAAAATCAATACATGGCAAGACACAGCAGCCATATCAACACCAAGGGGCTTCCTTCTCAGCTTCCTCCTCTTCGAGAATGCTAAAAATACTCTATGAGAACCTCATTTGTTTCATTTGTTGCCAAATCTAGGAATACTATTCTATATTAACTGCAGGTTGTTTCACAGGCTCCTTTTTTCAACTTGATCAAAAAGTTTAAGATTTTTTTTTCTAACATTAAACTTCAGGCATTTTTCCTTGGAGTCTAACATTTTAATTTCTAGATTTTACAAAACTAACTGGTGAAGAGACATAAGATGTTCTGAGTTTGTAAACAGATATGATATCGATTCCTTTTGTTACTATGTGTCACTAAAAAAAGAAAAAGTCCTGGGTATCTATTTTTGCTGACCCGTGATCTTTTTTTTTTTTTCAAAAGTTATTTATCTTCCCCCACACAATAGTCAGTCCATAAGTAGGTTAATCTGCTAAAAGAAAACCCAAATTGTGGCCAGGCACGGTGACTCACACCTGTAATCCCAGCACTTTGGGAGGCCAAGGCAAGAGGATTACTTGCACCCAGGAGTTTGAGACCAGCTTGGGCAACATAGCAAGACCTCATCTCTACAAAAAAAAAAAAAAAAATTAGCTAGGTGTGGTGGCACATGCCTGTAGTGCTGATGAGGATGTGGAGGGAGGATGGCCTGAGCCCAGGAGGTCGAGGTGGCAGTGAGCCGTGGTCATGCCACTGCACTCCAGCCTTGGCAACAGAGTGGAGCCCCGATACACAATAAGAAAATCCAAGTTGACTGTAACTGTAAGAGTGCCAACATATACAACTAACTTACATTTTATATACATTACAACATCACTGCCATCCACTGTAGACTGGCTCTCTTTGAGTTGTACTGAAGGTGGAGGCAGAAGTGGCTCCTTGCAATCAGGCAAGACCCTGGTGTGCTATGCGGGCATGTCACAGTCTTCATCAGCCACCGGGAAACTGAGTGCCTTCAAATTGGTGTCATTTATTACAGCCTTAGCAACTTCTCAGTTTAGTGATACAAATGTAGCAGCATATAGCGAAGCCACAGGTAAGATATTTCTATCTACCCTAGCATTTCCTTTACTAAACTAATAGTGTATGTAACTGACAACTGCGCATTTCGTTATGGGAATTGACAGGGCATGGAAAGATGCCCTGAAGACTGGTGTCTTACACTTGTTTTTCTAAGATTCTAAGGGGAACACAACCATCAGGGTGGGAAGAGAAATATCAACGGAGACATGGCAAAAATTCACTGACAGTTAGCTATCTCAGCCACAGCAAACACGCTCGGAACACCCCGTGACACTTAATGAAAGAGCTCTGATCCCAAAGGGAAATGCTGGAATCGTAACCTAGTTTTCAGCTCTTTTATTAAAAAATTTCAACATATGCAAAAGTATAGAAAGTAATATCATGACCCCCCCCCCCCACACACACACCCAGTATCCATCACTCAGTTTTTAACTCACAGTCTATCTTGTTTCACCTGTACACAGACCCATCTTCTTGGCCCTCATCCTGTACCATTTTGAAGCTAATTCTAGACATCAGATAATTTCATCTATAAATATTTCCATATGTTTCTCTTATGATACAAGCTCTTATTGAAACATAATCACGATGTTATTATCACACCTTAAAATTAATAAATTTTAATATCAACTATCCACCACTGTTCAAGCTTTCTGGCAAACTCAAGTATGTATTTAAAGTATGTTTGTTTGAGTCCATATTCAGTTAAAGTAACATGTTGCCATTGGTTGATATACGTCTTAGATCTTTTTTTCTTTGCAATTTATTTGTTGGAGAAACTGTAATTTCCTACAATCTGGATTTTGCTGATTGCATCCCTGTGGGAACTTTTAACATTTGCTGTACCTTAATTTTCCCCAATCTTTCTTACTTAGTTCAGAACGAGGCCCAGAAATAGTCTCCTTCCTCCTCCCCACCCCCTCCAAAAAAAAGTCCACTTGTCTCTATAAAGTGGGAGATGTTGACAAACCCAAGACTCTGAAAATGACCCACAGAGGTGGACCCAGCTATACCCCTAAGCCAGCCACAGGCAACAGGAGTGTCACCACACCATGAGGAGCAGAGGTTGCCAGGCGCAGGTGAGTGTCCCATGTCTGAAGACAGAAAAATTCCCAAGTGTTCAAAAGTTTCATCTTGAGAGCGAGAGATAAACTGTGAAGAAAAAAGTAGGGTGGGGGCGGGGCGTTCCTGAGTTGGCCTGGGCATGTTCATCAGATTTAAAGCTGCCACTATTAAGACCCAATGTTGCAAAGTCCAGAGGGGGAGGGCAATGGCCAGCCTGTTGTTTTTTAGAGAGACTCAGGTTTGACTCCGAGGACAAAAGGCACAGACTCACAGAGCGCCAACCCTGGAAGGACTTACCAGAGCACAACCATTTAAATCACAGCCCTGTGACAGGCAGCTGTGTGCAAAAGCAATGCAGTCACCCCACCCCACCCCCACCTGCACAGAGAGCATGTGCTCGGCTGGTTTTCTAATAATGGGACACAGTTGGCTACTGGCTTTGGAGGGGGGGGGGAAACTTGACCTTAAATCTCAGCTCTTTCACTTACAAGTCGTGTGGCCTTAGGCAACCTGCTTAACCGCCCCATGCCTCAGTTTCCCCATCTGTCAACGGGGGATTCTGCATCTGTCTGCCTGCTAGAGTTGTGTGAGGACCAATGAGGTTATACATAGCAGCCTACAATGCAGCTCCCTGCACAAGCTTATGACACAGAAGCCCCTTCCTCCCCAAAGTCTCCTGCCACTCCATTCCAAACCAGATCCTTGCAAGGAGCCATGACAGCACCTGCTGGATGTCTGCCTGGGTTACCAACGTGGTCTGTGGCCAGGCATGAGACAAAGCCAAGTGACCCATAAAGGGTTCAATCCCATGATCCTGATCTCAATAGCGAGGCTCCAATCAGCTGAGCTAATTACGGCGGAGTCAGATTCGACTCTGCTAATACAGACACGCTCTTGGCAGTCCATACAACATCCTTAAACAGTGTTGTCCTAAGATGCTACGACACAATGCCATTGCCAAGTTTACTAATGATCTCATCTTTTAAAAATCTTAATGTAATGTAGCAAACAGATGTGTCCCTTAAGAGGATTAAGGTGGAAATTCATTAGTGCAATAATACCAGTGGATTTGTGTTCTAAAACTAACACTGGTCAATCAACTTAGTGCACGCTCAGTTTTAGCACCACTCAGCTTTGTGGGGAACAGTGGAGAACTAGACAGCTGCGGCTTCACCCTCGAGGAAGTTATCTGCCATCAGAGAAGGCAATGAGAACCGCCATTACTGAGAACCTGACCTAAATCACATGTAATCCATGCAGTTCAAACTGTAAAGTGCACAGGAATCACCAGAGCATCTTGATAAGATGCATGTTCTGAATCAGCAGGTTGAGAGAGGCCCGAGAGTGTGCATTTTGTTTTGTTTTTAGACAGGGTCTCTCTCTCTATTGCCCAAGATGGAAGACAGTGGTGTGTGATCATAGCTCACTGCAGCCTCAAACTCCTGGGCTCAAGAGAGCCTACTGCCTCAGCCTCCTGTAGCTAGGACAAGTGGTGCACACCACCACACTCAGCTAATTTTTTTTTAGAGAGAGAGTCTTGCTCTGTTGCCCAGGCTGGTCTTGAACTCCTGGCCTCAAGCTATCCTCCCACTTCAACCTCTCAAAGCACTCAGATTACAGGCAGGAGCCACTGTGCCCAGCCAGAGTGTACATTTCTAAAAAGAGCCCAGGTGAGGCACTTGGACTAGCAAGGATCTAATCCTCCCTGCAATCAGCCTTTTTACTGGTGGCATAGCTGAGGCAGTGAGGTGATCATGAAGACAAAGGCAGTGAGGAAGGAATGAACACAGCCCACTCAAGGCTAATCCAAGGAGAGGATGCATGCTGGAGTATGGCAGACTGCCTGGAAGGAGAACATTTGGGATGCAACAATGGAGACCTCAGAGCTTAGGCCTGTTGTCGGATGCCAACTTGGGAACCTCTCATCTGTGTGACCAGGTAACTCCCTTCCGATCTTGATCTCTCCTGCCATGAGAGGCAACAGTACCAGCACCTGGCCCTGAGGTGGACATGGGCATGGCGATGGGATGCCTTTCCAGGATGGTGCTTGGCTCAGAAAAATGCCTAGGACCTGTAGCTATTACAACCCCACTCTGTCTGACCCACAGCAGGCAACAAAACATTTCCTGAATTGAATTATTAAGATAAAATTGCCATTTTTATGTGGATGTTAGTCATCGGGTTTTTTTTAGCAGAAAAATAGTCTACAATTCCAGTTTTGTCCATCAAAGGTAAAAAAGAATTCCTAGATCTGGCCAGGCGGAGTGGCTCACACCTGGAATCCCAGCACCTTGGGAGGTTGAGGTGGGAGGATTGCTTGAGGCCAGGAGTTCGAGACCAGCATGGGCAACAGAGCAAGACCTCATCTCTATGAAAAAAAAAAAAATCAGAAAAATTAGCCAGGCGTGGTGTCACACACTTGTAGTCCAGCTACTTGGGAGGCTGAGGCAGAAGGATCACCTGAGCCCAGGAAGTCGAAGCTGCAGTGAGCCACTGCATTCCAGCCTGGATGAAAGAGTGAGACTCCGACTCAAATAAATAAATAAATAAGATAAAACACAATGTTATTTTTGCTCAAGATAATAGTTTTGTTAAGTGATTCTAATGGAATCAACAGACACGAGCTAAATTCATCTATCATTAGGTTCAGAAAAGATGTTCAGACTCAAGTGTCACCTGGGAAAGGCCTAAGAGGTTGTCCAGTTCAAAGGCTCTCAACACAGGAGAATCCCTAGGTGAGCTTTAAAAATGAGGACCCACTGAGGGGATCTTCTCAGAGCTGGTTACACAAGTGTATTCACTTTGGGGAAATTCACCCATCTGCACACCCTTTTCTGCATGTGTGGTCCATGTTAATCAAAAGTTTACAGGGACATGAAGTTGACAGACGGCTGAGACCACAGGGGGTGGGGGGAAGGGGGTGTCCGCATGTCCCATGCTCATGCTTCTCCCCTCTTTCTACACCCATCCCCTGGTCAGAAACTCTTGCAAAGGCCGGAGAAGAAGTCCCTATGGCCCAGGAAGCCCTACCTATGGCAGGAACCTGCAATGACACCCACTGTCTTTCCATTAGCTAATTCACATTGGGGTTGGTAACTATATGCTCCCACCTCTGATGGTGAACCCTACCAGGCCAGGAATTCTGCCTCAAAGCTCTTACTCATGCTTGTAACATTCACCTGCCCCAAGGCCAAAAAGTGCCTGGCCCTGGAGAGTGATGGGGTCAGCTCCTCGAGTTTAGTGAAAGGACCGGGAGGCATGGCTTCCACCCATGACCACACAGCTGGTCCAGGGAACCGAGCAGCCCTGAGGTCTTGAGCCACACAGGCCTGGTTTGAATCTCAGCTCCATGGTTCTGGCAGAGAAACTGGGTTATTTAATTACTCTCTGCCTCAGTCTCCTCATCTCTAATATAGGGATAATAAAAGTCCCTATTTCATGGTGCTGTAAAATGAAATGATATATGAGAGCCCTGGTAAGACACACTACGTGCCAAGTACTCAAAACTCATCAGCTTTTTCTCACAGGCAGATCATTCAATTTCAAGATTCTCTCCTGGAAATTAACTACCATCTTAACAATATGAGCATGCACCTAGGCACACACATGCCTTGGACCTCTGCTGTACGGAACCTTGGTTAATAGTGTCAGCCACCGACTTCACTCCAGATGAGAAAAACAACTCAACTCCAACCATCTGAATATACTGCAAGGGTCACTGGGCAAAAGAGCCACTGAACCTGAGACCGACTGGCCCCCAAGACAAGGGTCAGGGGTCTTTGTAGGACATCTTCTGGCACTGTTCATCCCACCAAGTACACCTTGGAAAGTTCTGTGAGTCAGTGCCACTGCCAAGCTTGGACTTCTAGTTGGGGGTGGGGAGGAGGTGGCCATGCTGGAACATCAGGGTTTCCTCCCACTAGCCCGGGAACTCTGGATCAAGACCATGGGACTATCCCATGGAGACATAAAAACATACTTCAGCTCCCAGCTCAAAAGGTCAACTCATGTATACAGGGTTTGAAATCCAAGGAAACCACTTCAAGGTCACAGGGCCACAATTCTGAATCTTGGATGGTTTCAACAAAAGATCACTGTAACCAGACACCAGAATGAACAGAACAATCGTGATGCAGAAAAAGTTCTTTTGAAAACTTTCAACTGCATCCATGAATTGAGAAGAACCGAATAACCTGCAAAAGTGATTCTGATCATCCAAATCCATAATACATCATCCTGTCCCTCCGACTCCCCATCAAATGTGCTTTCATGGCCAGGGAGGTTCCCCCGTAGAGTGACTCTATCCATCCTGCACCAACACAGACAGAACCAGATGGAAATGCCCGCTCCTTATTCCTGAAAACCATTACTAATTAAGCAGAGGGGGAAAGCCCTGATACACCAATGGAGAGGGCAATACCACGGCCAAAGTCCTCTGGCTTCAACATACAACCGCCTCCTCTCCTTTCAAAGCGGATGAACATCCTACAGAAATCTGAACGATTTTTTTTTATCAATTTTTCTTTGGGGCATCAAGGATTATCTCTTCCAAATATTTATCAATGTTGATCCTCGAGACATAAATCCTCTCCAAGCTTTGAGATGATCCCTAAGCAGGTTCATCTACCAGGGAGGTCATTTCTGCAAGCTGCATTCAGTCTGAGCGGGAGGAAGGGTTTTCCTGGATAACTAAAGGATTCGCTTTCAATGTCCAGCTCTTTACAACAAACACTTTGCAAGACGCCTGTTCTCCTGCAAAGGGTTAAAAGAAGGAAAGAAAAAAAACACCTCTCTAACGGGTGGACTGAGAAGCCATTCTTCCCAAGGGACACTCATTTGGGGCTGCAGGCTGGGGCTTTGTGCGCGCGCCGCCCCTCCTCGCCCCCGCCCCTCCTCCCACGGCGGCTGCTCCTCCAGGGTTCCCAAGGCCACCTGCTTCTCAGAAGAAAAAGGGGACACTCTTGCGCGCTATCACAGTGCGCGGTGGGCGTCCTCGGCCGGGGGTAGGAGGAGAGGAAAGTGACCCCGGGAAGCGTGCTTTGTCGCGAGGGTCGCCGAACCTCCCGCAGCGGCCCCAGAGGCCTGGGAGAGGTTTTGTCCCGGGCGTCGCTCCGGGCTCTCCCCCGAGGGACCTGAGTCCCGCGGGGCCCGGGTTCTCTCCGCGCCCGGCTCGGTGCCCTCCCGGGTGCCCGGGCCGACCGCCGGCGTTCCAGCCCTACCCCGCCCACCCGGCCGAGCTAACGGCGCGGTGCCCGGGAGCCTTCTCCATCCCGCCTCGGGCCGGCGCGGCACCTGCTCGCCCGCGCCAGTCCCCGGTCCCCACTGTCCTTCCCGCCGCCCGGGAGGGTCCCGCGCCACTAGGGAGGGGGTGTCCGAGGGCCTTCCGTCTAACGGAGGGGGGTCTGCCCCTGGCGCTTGTCCCCCGGGGCCGCGCCCAGCCCAGCCAGCCCGCGGCTCCCCCACCCCGGCGCCCCCGCAGCAGGGGCTGCGTCCCGGGCCCCGGCCCCCCCCACCGGGCCGTACCTTGTGTGGCGCCCGCAGCAGCCGGTGCACCCCGGCCAGCTGGGTGCCGAGCGCGAGGTCCTCGCGGAACGTGAACAGCGGCGGCCGACTGGGCTCGGGGAAGTTGGTGCTGTTGAAAGGGTCCGTGTCGTCCAAGAACTGCACCCGGCAAGCCAGCGTGGCCATGATGCATCCCTGCCGCGGGGCGCCCGGGCCCCGGGGTCAGCGGGGCCGCGGGCCGGGACGCCCGGTTCGCCGCGCGCAGGGGAGGCCGCAGCCGCCGCTCGCTGGCTCGCGGGCTCGCAGGCTCCGGCGCGCCCCGCTGCAGCCCGGGCTCCGGCCGCGGGGGGCGGGGCGGGGGCGGGGCCGGCGCCCTCTCCCTCCCTCCCTCCCCTCCTCCGGCTCCTCCCTCCTCCGGGTCCCCAGCGCCCCGCCGGACTGCCCCGACCAACGCTACCCGCCGCCGGGAGAGGGAGAAGGGGAACGGCCTGCGCTGCACCCACCCGCAGCCCTGCGCCAAAGGCCGGCGGGCAGGGACGCCCGGCGGGCAGACTCGGCGGCACGTGCGCCCCGCTGCCCCTGGCCGAGCTGCGCCCCTCGGATTTAGGGGGACGCGGGGGGGACAAGGCCGCCTTCTGGCTTTCTCCCCACCTGGAGAGGGCCCAGTCCCTTCCAGATGAAGGCAACGGCGGCCGCGATCCCGCAGCCCCGATTCAGCTGGGCACCGAGAGGCGAGGAACCCGGGCCCGACGGCAAGAGGGGTGGCGGCAGCGCCCCGAGAGCCAGGGCTCCGAGGAGATCTCCCTTGGACAGACGGAAGCTTGAGAAAAAGGGTGTACAGGAACACAGGCCGCTCTCAGACACAAGCCTGGGGGCCGCCAGGCGACAGGCAAGGGAGAACCCCAGCTGCGACACCCCAGCGCCGGGCCTGGCCCAGGGGCGTCCGGCGGGTGCAGGTTAAAGCTCGGCATCACCACGGCCTCTTTCCCCAGTTGGATCTCCGAAAGCCCTAGCTAGACATTGTGGGGCCGCGGGGCGTGGGGCGCTTTCGGTGAGGACTCTGAATCGCAGAGGGGCCGCAGAGAGCCAGGACCCCTTGGTGACCCAGGGACTTGGAGGGAGGGCTTGCAGGGGGCCCACCTCTCCAGGCGGGAGCAGGGAGGCTCGGCGCGGCCTCCCACCGCTCTCCGCGCTGCTCACCGGCGACCCCTTTCGTTTCCAGTGAGAATTCACGGTTTCGCCATCCCCAGGCCATGGCCAAGTTCCAGGTTCCTCATTCCTCCCATAGATCGCGCTGATAATACCCTCCCTCCTAACACCCAGGTCTTTACAGGGCGGCGCTTTAACGCGTCCCTCTCCCTCTCTTCCGGTTTCCAGGATAAAGAAACCCTTATCTCAGACTGACAGCCTCACCTGCATCTTAACCTTTCCATCTCCATGGTCTCTTTCCCTGCCACATATGCTCACTTATGCCTGGTCTTACAGTAATGATAATTCCATGACACTTCTGCCCATTCCAGCAGAACCTCCAGCTCTCCTTACTTTACTATTTTAACTCTCTGAGTAAGTCCTCTAGACTGGCCCTACACCTACGTCCCCACCTCCTCCTGCCCAGAGTACTAAAACCACAAATTCTTCTCTTTCAACGTGGGCCACCTATGTGTCTACTTTCATGTCCTCCTCACTGAGACAGTTCTTCAGTCCTGGCCACCTCATTTCTTGTCCCAACACGGATCCCAGCCCACCATCTCAGGGCCCTCCTTGACACACCCCGCCCTCAGCCCCACTTGTCCTTTGGGTATCTCTATGGCTCCTGCCTCATCTGCCAAGTGCCTGCTGATAGTGGGGTCCCTCCATGACCCGTTTCCACCCCCAGAGCCCCACAGCACTGCTCACTGTGGCCTCTTACTCCCTTTACGCTGCTGCAAACTTCTGCCACTTTCCACCATTCAGGGATTATTCAATAAAGAAAATAATTTCTGGTCAGGCGCGGTGGCTCTTGCCTGTAATTCCAACACTTTAGGAGGCCAAGGCAGGAGGATCACTTGAGCCCAGGAACTGGAGGCCAGCTTGGACAGTATAGCAAGATGCTGTCTCTTGCTATGTTAATAAGTTAATTAATAAAATAAAATTTAAAAAAGCCAGGTGTGGTGGCACGTGCCTGTAGTCCTGGCTATGCGGGAGGCTGAGCCAGGAGTTCCAGGCTGCAATGAGCCACGCTCATGCCACTGCACTTGTCTGGGTAACAGAATAAGACTCTGTTTCTAAGATAAACATGAAGTAAAGAAGGAGGAAGGTGGGGGGGGAGGAAAGAAAGAAAAATAATTTCCCCAAAATGAATTCCCAGCACCCTCTCCTCTCCCTCTTCCATCCTGTCTTCTGTCTCCTTCCATCCATCTCCTCTCCATCCTCCAGCTGAGGAGATGACCAAAGTCCCGTTTGTCCTCCTGCTCAGGACTCGATCTCTATCTGGACCCTGGGTCCCTCCTTTCCCACTTCTCTTGGACGAGGCTCTGGCACTGACTCAGCCTCTTCTTCCCTCCGCCCTAGGCTCCTGACCCTGAGAATTGGGATTCGCTTCCTGATGTCCAGCCTGTGCAGCCTTGCAGGGCCCTGAGCTTCAAGGGGCCCCAACCTGTTTCGGTGCTCTGCTATTGCCATCATGAAACTCTTCATAATTTTTTAACAAGGGGCCCTGCGTTGTCATTGGGCAGTGGTGGGCCCTACAAGTGATGTAGCCAGTCTTGATGAGAGTAAATACTCAAATGCTTTTTATCTTATGAAACCCACCTTTCACTCTGGCTTATCTCTTCGTCGCTTCCTAACCACTTTTTTTTTTTTTTGAGTTAGGGTCCCACTTGGTTACCCAGGCTGGAGTGCAGTGACCATGGCTCACCACACTCTTGACCTCCTGGACTCAGGTGATTCTTCCATCTTAGACTCCCAAGTACTTGGGACTATAGGCGTCCACCACCACTCCTGGCTTTTTTTTTTTTTTTTTTTTTTAGAGATGAGGTCTTGCCTAGGCTGGTCTTGAACTCCTGGGCTCAAGTGATTCTCCTGCCTGGCCTCCCAAAGTGCTAGGATTCCAGGCATGAGCCACTGCACTTGGTCCCTAACCAGCTTTTGAAAAAGTCGTATTCATTTCTCACCACCTCTTCTCCATATCTGGAGGGCAGCCATTCTAGGATCATCAGTGACAGCCTAACTGCCTCATCCAGGGGATCCCTGAGTCCTGCTACCCACTTTCTTGGCAGCGTCTGTCCAATGCTCTGCTCCTTTTTGAGATTCTCTTCCCCTCAGCTCCATGGCTCTAACCCTGCAGGTCCTCTTCCTCCTCCTTCAACAGCCCCTTCTTAAGTCTTTCTGAGCTCTCTCCTCCTAGGGGCCCTGTTCGCATTCCCCCTGGGTTTCCCTGGTTTCAATACTGCCCAACCCACACGCAGACAGCACCCACCTCTATCCTTACAGGGAGCCCATCTCCTCACTTCTAGGCCCCGGTTTTCACCGGGCAACTCAACATCTCCACCCTGGTTGCCACCCCACACTCAATTATACCTCCACGCAAGACCCCAACCTGGTTCCCATCTAGCCCATCCTCTGCCAGTCTGAAAGGCGCCTTACCTGCCTCTGCCAATCCCGATGCTCTCCAAGCCCTCAGAACACAGAGCATCACAGCCACAGTCACTGTTCATTTATTACTGTCTGTGCTCACACTAAAGGGAAACTCCTTTAGGGCAGGGACCATGCCATATCCAGCTCTCCCCGGCACAGGGAAGACACACAGAAAATGTCTTATGAATGAGTGAGCATCACAGTCACCTTCAACTCTTATATCTCACAATTGGTCACTATGACTTGTGACTGAATCAGTCTAAACTATTCTTCAGCTCTGTTCTTCTCTCCAGGCCTCACCTTCTATGCTAGTCTTCTGAGTGTCACTTCAGGCTTGCAGCCTGCTGACTTCCCCAGAGCCAGTGATCATTCTAGGATTTCATCTGACCTGTCACCCTGTACTTTCCAAACCCCTTCGTAGGACTCCCAAGGCCCTCTAAGGCCTGCCCCAATCCACTGCCCCTGGCTCATGTCTGGCCATTGCCCACTTTGCAACCTGCTTCCAAGCCACACTGAACTTCCTACCCTTTCCCAAATGTGCTGAGCCTTTTCTACCTTCTATTTTTTTTTTAAAGATGTGGGGTACAATTCAGAGTTAGGTATACAAATGTTGATTACGCAAATACCCTTGTTGATGAGCTATGTCCCTCCCTCCCCTAGTAGTTTCCCTCAAATGCCAATTCCAGCCCCTCCCTTCCCTGGCAGTTTCCCACTACTGCCAATCCTTTTCTTATACTATTATGATCATTGTTCAAGGTCCACTTATGAGTGAGAACATGTGGTACTCTGTTCTTTATTTCTGTGATAGATCACTGAGTATGATCGACTCTAAATCCATCCAAGTTGCT
>CAUYQG010041902.1:0-14470 GCA_963574415.1 Tarsius wallacei | reverse complement strand
AAGAAAACTACCTACAAAAAAAAAAAGCCCTGGACCAGATGGCTTTTCAGCAGAATTCTATAAGACATTTAAGAAGGAGCTGATACCAATCCTACTGAAAGTATTCCAGGTGATTGAGAAAGATGGAACCCTCCCCAAGTCATTTTATGAAGCTAACATCACATTGATACCCAAGCCAGATAAAGACCGAACAAAGAAAGAGAACTACAGGCCAATATCTTTGATGAACATAGATGCCAAAATTCTCAACAAGATCCTAGCTAACCAGATTCAACAACACATCTCAAAAATCATCCATCATGACCAAGTAGGCTTCATCCCTGGGCCCAAGACTGGTTCAACATTCGCAAGACAATAAATGTAATTAAATACATCAACAGACGTCAGAACAAAAATCACATGATTTTATCATTAGATGCACAAAAAGTTCTTGATAAAATCCAGCACCCCTTCTTGATAAAAACCCTTCAACATCTAGGCATACATGGAACATATCTCAAAATAGTAAAAGCCATCTACAAGAAACCCACAACTAGCATACTCCTAAACAGACAAAAATTGGAACCATTTTCCCTGAAAACTGGAACAAGACAAGGATGCCACTCTCTCCCCTCCTGTTCAATATAGTATTGGAATTCCTGGCTAGAGTATTCAGAAAAAAAGAACACAATCAGGGGTATCCAAATAGGAAAAGAGGAAGTCAAGTTATCTCTCTTTGCAGACAACATGATTGTGTATCTTGAAAACCCAAGATAATCTGTCAAAAGTCTCCTGGCACTGGTAAAGGACTTTGGCAAAGTCTCAGGGTATAAAATAAATGTGCAAAAGACAATCGCATTTCTTTACACCAATAATAAACAAACAGAAATCCAAATAGAAAACACAATGCCATTCACAATAGCCACAAAAAAAAATGAAATACCTTTGCATCTCCCTAACCAGAGACGTGAAAGACCTTTACAACAAAAACTACAAAACACTGCTCAAAGAAATCAAAGATGACACAAACAAGTGGAAAAATATTCAATGCTCATGAATTGGAAGAATCAACACTGTGAAGATGTCCATCTTACCTAAGGCAATCTACAGATTTAATGCAATACCCATGAAATTACCAGCAACATTCTTTTCAGAGCTAGAAAAAAGCAATACAGGAATTCAAATGGAAACAAAAACGACCAAGAATACCCAAACAATCCTCAGCAATAAAAATAAAGCAGTAGGTATCACATTACCAGACATCAAACTTTACTATAAAGCTACAGTAATGAAAACAGCTTGGTATTGGTACAGGAACAGGCATATAAACCAATGGAATAGAATTGAGATTCCAGAAGCAAAACCTCAATTTTTCAACCAACTCATCTTCGACAAAGCCTCCACCACCTACCACTTGGGAGAGGAGAACCTATTCAGTAAATGGTGCTGGGAAAACTGGCTGACCACATGCAGCAGATTCAAACAAGACCCCTATCTATACTCATACACAAAAAAAACCTCTAAATGGATCAGAGACCTAAATGTAAAACCTCAAAACATAAGAACCTGAGACAATGCAGGACACACCCTTATGGAAATTGGAACTGGAATCCAATTCCTGAACAAAACCCGAAATGCAGGGGCCATAAGAGATAAGATAGACAAGTGGGACTTCATTAAACTGACAAGCTTCTGTAAAGCCAAAGAAACCATCAAGAGAGCAGAGAGAAAGCCCACTACCTGGGAAAATGTATTTACCAACTCCATGTCTGACAAAGACCTAACATCTTGGATCTACAAGGAACTCAAATGTACTGAAAAGAGAAAAACAAGCAACCCCATTGCAAAGTGGGCAAAAGACACTTCTCAAAAGAAGACATACGAGTGGCCAACAGACACATGAAGAAATGTTCAACCTCACTAATCATCAAGGAGATGCAAATTAAAACTACACTGAGATACCACCTAACTCCAGTCAGAATGGCCATCATCAATAACTCAATAAATAAGATGCTGGAGATGGTGTGGTGAAAAGGGAACTCTTCTACACTGTTGGTGGGAGTGCAAACTAGTGCAACCTCTGTGGAAAGCAGTGTGGCGATTCCTAAAAGCTCTAAATATCGACCTCCCATATGACCCCGCAATCCCCCTACTGGGAATATACCCTGAAGAACTCAAATCAGTCTATAAAAAAGATACCTGCACATGTATGTTTATCGCAACATTGTTCACAATAGCAAGAACCTGGAACCAACCATGCTGTTCATCAAAAGAGGACTGATTAAAAAATGTGGTACATATACATGATGGAATACTACACAGCCATAAAAAAGAACAAAATCATGAATTTCGCAGCAACCTGGATGGAAGTAGAGTTTGAAATACTGAGTGAGCTTTCACAGAAACAAAGATCTTAGTATCACATGTTCTCACTTATAAGTGGACCTTGAACATCTATCGTAATACTATGAGAAAAGGATTGACAGTGGTGGGAAACTATGGAGGGGGCAAGGAGAGTAAGGGAGGTGGGATTAACGGTAACCAATATCTGTCTGGGGACGGGGGGCACCCCTTATCAACAAGGGTGCCTGTTCGATGCATATTTGTATTCCTAACCCTTAACTGTACCCCATAATTTTAATATTAAAAATATGCTTAAAAAATAAAAATAAAATAAAATAAAATAAAACAAATCTGTTTGTGTTTTAGTTCAAACTATGATGCTCAAACACCAATAATTATATTAATGCACACCCAATTCACAAAGTTGATTTACAAACTGTTATTTCAGTTTATTCTTTTAAAGAGATCATTATAATTTCCAAATAATCATTTCTTATTGTAGAATACAGCGAGATGCTGTATAAGGATAGATGGCACAACAGAATACCTTAAAATCAGAGAGCAGTACTAAGCAATAGAGGTTGTTATTAAGAGGTGTGGGAAAGAAGATCTAACACAACACAAGTTTTGCTAAAGGAAAGTAGTTACAGGGAACATATATAAATTGTGCATCTTCTATGGCAATCAAAGAAATACAGAATAAAAGAAAGATGAGATACCCTGGTTTAGCAACTAATTAGTTTTGCTAAATATATGTCAATTTGAAACAATATACAGCAGAATTAGACTCTTTGTCAGTTGACACAAACAAAAAATGTAAAAATATTTTCTAGACAAAGTATAGATTTTTGTAGTGATCAAGAAATTTTGTAGATCATGTTATACAATAGTAATAATAACAACAATAGTAATAATAATAATTTCCCTGGTTATTTGTAAACATAATTATATTCACCTTAAGTACATGCCCATTTGAGAGGTATTCTCTAATTAAGAAATGAGCTAAACAAAGCAAATGCAATTGGAATTGACCGTAAAAATATTTAGCACATTTATTAATATTAATTCTAGCAGTGGTGTCCAAAGACTGTTTACACTGGCTTGCAAAAGCCAAATGCACAAATCTCTGCCCAGTTCCAAATTAAGTGACATCAAAACAGGACCTTGAAATTCACAAGCATGGCAATATTTATACCATGGAAATCTGTCAACACTGCAGATCACCCTCTCCTAAAAAAAAGTTAAAGAGCTACCAGCACACCACTGAATGGAGGCTATATTTTGATATTCTTCCCTCTAACGCCTACATTAATCTCAACTGATAATAAACTCAATAAAGTATATCATGGACTGCACTACCGCAACTCCTAACAATTCGAAAATGATTTCCTATTTCCTGTTCCTTCTAATTGTTAGGGAAACAAAAGGATTTAGACAGAATGTTGTCGAGTACTGTATAGTTCAGCTTTAAAAGATAATAAATATAAAATCTCAAATTATTATTGAATTGTAAAGCAAAATAAAATCTGCAACTCCTGGAAAGAATATTAATTCAAAATTTGAAAAAAACTAAATATTAAATGCAGATTTCATTAGTGGTGAGTGGCTTTTAGTCTTAGTACTACATTTGGAAAACTAGACCATAAATCTAATCAGGAACAAATGCCTCAATTCCAAAAAAGTGAAGTTTGTTTCTCTTTGTGACAAACTGCGTTACAGAACTGCTTATTAAATTAGCAGGTAAGAGGAAACAATATAGTTGCCAATACCTTTGAAGAGTTTAGAAATATAACTAAAGTGACAAGAGAGCCTTTAAAAACACCACAAACCACTCTGGTAAGTCAAGAAAAAAAGGCAGTGTTTTTTAGGGATGCAATAACGGATAAGGAAATAAACTTACCAAAATAGTAAGACCTTACTGAGGAGTAAATGAAAGTGTATCACAGCAGATAGGAGATTTTTTTCAAAACCAGTGCCTATGGGGGCACAGAAACTTTCTTTTACCAGTTTCCTCTGTCTCTACTGTCACTCCCCACTTTCCTTCATACCTGAAAGAATAAAAGACATTGATATTGTCACTTAATAATAGTAACTAAAGTCATGGATACTGACACTGGCAAATTCAGCAATGATTCTGCTCTAAACTAGATTAAGCAATAAATTTCAGCTCCCAACATAATCCCCAATCTACTCCATCATGTTATTTCATAAGATCCATGTGCCTCAGAGTCATGGAATGAAGAGACGAAAGGATAGGAAAACATATATTGCTATATTTAAATATTTTTGCTTTATCACTCATTGGCCTTAATGCTGTCAGCAGACTTTACCTAAGAAGAACAGTTCAGAAGCATTCTCCTTTTGGTCTCCTTTCAACAATATTTTCTTTCCAGGGCATAAAATGCTTCCCAGTATTTGTGGTCAAATTTCATATTCTCTGTTTCCCTGAAGCTTCTTTATGTAATCTTATTCATTTTAAATTGTATTTAAGCCCCATATGTTTCCTTTACATGCAAGTAAGCAGAAGCTAGTTATAACTCAAATAAACTCATTTAGAGTGATGTACAAAAGAAATATATACAAATTAAGTATCCACTGTATCAAATACTGAGTGGACACAGACATAAGCAAATACTATTTCTTGCCAACACTCATCACCCCTAATTTCCAGACTCCCAACAAAGATGTGGAGAAATTTTAACAGGGTACACACCACCACACACTCTTAACCCCATATGGTGGCACATAGATGGAGAGCAAAGAAAATGTGTATGCATAACTCCTAGTCCCCGGATCATCTGTTTCCCAAACTGAGAGACCAGGAGCCCCACCAACTGGAGTTCATCAGCCATATAACACTGTAGTCAGAACATAACGCTCTATTAAAGCAACTGCCTCCATTTTAAATGAAGCATAGTGGCAACTTACATTTAATTACTTAAAGTCAAATATGGGTCCATAGCAGCAGAAAACCAATGAATTCTACATATTTTAAGTTCTCGTGGTAATGATAGATTCAAGTGCTTTAAGGCATTTAATATTTTTTACAGGCAATCATCCCCAAGGCCAGTAGATATTGAAAAACCTAAAAAGAAAAAAGGAACTTTAGCATCAACTAACATTTCACATATATGCTTAACTCTTACCAATACATAATTACATATAACTTTAAAGCATTTTATCAACAACTATGATGATCAGAACTTTTTAAATAATCTGAATAAATTAATTACATGGAAAAGCAGAACAAAGGTTTTTGACAGGGAAATACTATCCTTTTAAAGGGATTTTCCCTACCACTTAGAGGGGCAATAAACAATGTTTTCTGTCAAACATCAAACCTTTACAATTTCAACTGGAAGTATTTTCTTTAACTCTAGAAAGTTGTTTACTCCTATAAATCCACAAATAAACTGATATTGTATTCAATTGCATGAGTCTGAGACATAATATAATGCAGATGGTGCTGACACAATGTCAACAAAATAGTTGAAATCTCAGACAATTGAGTGAAGTAACCATGGAAGGATCCAATTGGTTTACTGAACCCTGGATGCTTTCAGCATCTCCTCCAGTTCTTCTGGAAAGACAAATTAGAGCAAAAAAGTAAGAAGCCTATGTTTAAAACATTTTTACATCTTATAACATCAGAGAGTGAAATTGCCTAAAGTAAGAAAACCCAGTCACATTAACTGTGCTTCTAAAAAATAAAGCTTCATTAATTCAAAGTCTAACCCAAAATCAGCCTGCGTAAAATAAACAAAAGCAGCAAGAAGTCAAGGCATTCTTCACCCTCTCTTATCTCAGCTGCTTCCCCTGGGCATGGATCACCTGCTATTAGTCTGTACAGCATTTAAGACCCCTGCACCCATCTGGATGCTGCAACAAAACTTTACCACCATGCCCCTCATATCATCCAAGATGTCTGAGTGTGCCCTCCAACACAGACTTCTCAGTTGAAATAAGTATGAGCAGTGAATGGTAAGAGTGCTCTGCCATTTTTGCATATAGGCTACTCTACACCTCCCACCCTCTAAACATAGACCACTTGCTTCAGGCCTGTGGAGCATGCAGGGACCTCACACTTGTCTAAACATTGTGGCAAAATCATACTGCCTTCAGTGAAGCCTGTTGCCAGAGCCACTAATCAGGCTCCCTGTGGCATTTTCATGTGCCTCCTATAAGGCATACCCTACAGCTTAAATAAGCAGATAAAGCTAGCTGTCAAGTCACTCTGTGCCCTTTCCCACCTGGGCTGTTTTTCTCCATAGGGGAACTGCCTGCTATAGGCCAAGAAGTGAGGGGGATACCATACCCACTTGATCACTGTGACTGAGACCTGATGATCCTTAGAAAGTCCAACTGCAGTGCAGCTGCTGCTACTAGACCTAACTTTTAAGAGCCATCTACAGGCATACAGCCTGAGCTACAACATTTAACCAAAAAAGTAACCTCTACAGCTAGTAGTCCCTGAAGTACTCACAACACTACTTCAGCTGTAACTGGGGTACCTGTGTAAAGCATTGGCCCTCTGAAAGTACTCATGAACAAAGTCAGTAAACCAAACACAACATATTTCACATCCACACCCATAAAGAACAGCAAGAAAAGAAAACATCAAAAAGCTCCATTCCAAAGACAGCAAACTGAGAGCGAGAGCACGCACAAGAGAGTGAGAGACAGAGGGGGAGAGAGAGAGAGAGAGAGAGAGAGAGAGAGAGAGAGAGAGAGAGAAGCCTCAGTACCTTTATGTGTGAGGAAATCAGGGCAAGAGCTCCAGCAATACCCAAAAATACAGTGTTTCACCACCCTAACTGAATCACACCAGCTCCCAAGCAATGACTCATATAGAAAAGGAATTGTCTTTAATGACAGACATAGAATTCAGAATACTGATGATAAAGAAGTTCATTAACATGCAAGAGAAAGTGAATTTCCAAATGAGAGAGGCCATAAAAATTGAAAGCTGACATGGTCATTCTAAGAAAGGACCACACTGAACTCCTGTACTGAAGAACACAATATACAAATTTTAAAACACAACCACAAGTTTTAGCAACAGATTAGACCAAGCGGAGGAAAGAATTTGAGAGCATAAAACTAGCAAAAAATATGGAATTAAATTTGACTTCTGACCAATTAGATCTAACAGACATCTACAGAACATTTTACCCAATAGCTACAGATTATACATTATTCTCATCCTCACATAGATTGTACTCTAAGGTTAACCATATAATTGATCATAAATCAACCTTGAGTAAATTAAAAAAAAAATAGAATCATACCAAGCATATTCTCTGAATACAGTGGAATGAAATAGAAATCAACACCAAGAGGATCCCTAAAAAGACACAAATACATAAAAATTAAACAACTTGTTTCTAAATTATTTGGGATAAGCAATAAAATCAAGACAAATTTTTTTTAATTAGACAAAAAAGACACAACATACAAAAGATCTGGGATGCTGCTGAAGTGACACTGAAAGGCAAATTTATTACATTGCTCACCCACATTGAGAAAATAAAAAATCTCAAATAGCAATCTAATGTCTCACCTAAGTGAGTGACAAAAAACAGAAACGAACTAAACCTGAAGTTAGCAGAAGAAAAATAATCACTCAGATCAGAGCAGAAATAAACAAATTTAGAGCAGAAATAAACAAAATTGAGACAAAAAATACAAATGATCAAGTCAAAAAGCTGAAAAGATAAGTAAATTTGATTCTGGCAAGATGGCAACGGAATAGGTCTGACTGTGAGAATCTCTGCAAAAGCGAGTGTCCATAAAGACTCTCTAGTGAGTCTTTACATGTATAGTGGTGGGTGAGTGAAAGTCTGTCTGAGGGGAGACTTGGGTTCATGTACTGGGGTTCTCCTCCGGAAGTGACTGCACTCCCCATCACCCTGAGATTGGAGCTCCCAGTGTGCAGGATTGTCTTCTGTTCTCAGGGCTTTCCTGAGAAAAGGCAGCAGAAAACAGCTGATCCTCACCACCTGGTGCCTGGCTCACACCATTACCTGTGATAGCAGAACAACACCAACCCCAAGATCGTGGAGAGAGCAGGTCATAGAAAGCTGAAAAGGAGCCCTGCCACCAGTGAGAAAACGCTGACCAGCACCATTTTCCCTGTCCCAGGAGGAGGCAGAGACCTTCATTGCTCCACCTACAGCTGCCCAGCCTCCAACCTGGGACCTAGAGGTTATCGCCTCATCAAATTCTGAGAGACAAATACACCTCCTCCACATTGGAACAGGTACAGACACATCAGACCTGAGTGGGAGACTTCATTGCAGTGACAGCAAGCTGGGTAACTCCAAATCTGATCCATCCTCCTACCACAGTAGTCCACAGGGCATCTGATGTGCACAGAGAGCAATGTTATCAGCCTGCACTGAGAGCAGAAGGGAGGGACTAGAGACTAGAACTGAAAGGAAGTTGAAGTTACAGGAATGGACTCAGAGTGAGTTGTTGTTGTTTTTTTGAGTGTGTGGTTTTTTTTTAGTGTTTATGTGTTTGTTCTTGCTTGGTTTTTGTTTGTTTGTTTGTTGATTTAGTTTTATCCCTCTTCTCGCTTTCTTTCTCTTTTTGATTATGTTTTCATACTTGCTTTGTTTCCATTATTTTAATGATTTTTAAAGACTTCCTGTTTTGTATAGGTATTTTTGAGGGAGAGTACATCAATAAGGGTGCTTTTGTCAGTTTGTGTGTTTGTATGATTGTCTGTATATTTTTAAAATCTTTTCTGTCTTTATTTGTGTCTCTGTTCATTTGTTAGTTGATACATCTTTTTTCCCTCTTATTCTCTCTCTCCGCCTTCTTCTAGTCTTCCTCCTTCCTTTTTCCATTCTTTTCCTTTTTCTTTCCTCATTTTGCTTTCAGGGGGCAAACATATATTCCCACTGCATAGACAGATTGTAAGACCTTGGAAAGTGGGTTCCAGGGCACCCACACATCTGTCAACGGATACGAGGATTGGCAGGTAGTTTCTGAATCACAATTCCCCCCTCAATTAAATCTCAAAACTGCAAAAAGTAGTCCCTCACCCCTAGTTCAGCTTCAGTATTGAACAAAGCCAGAGGATCTACATAAGGAAGAACAGGAGATTGAGCAACAAAAGTAAAAGCTACCCCCATCTCTAAACAACAGAATTAAATAGGAAGTTAAAAGGGGGGGTTCTATAAAAAAGAAGAAAACCAAACGAAGAATATGGGTCACACACAGACCCATGGGAGGTCAACCACTGGGAATACAAACTTCAGAACACAAACAATGAAGAGTCCCTAGAATGACTGGTCTCAAACAACACACCCAGATATTAATATGCTAATAGAGAGAATACATAGAAATGAGGTGAGACAAGAGGAAGGAATAAAGGTGTTGATAACTGAGATAACAGCAATAAAGAATACAGTGAATGAAATAAATAACAAACTGATAAGTATAGAAAGCAGAATCAACCAAACAGAATAAAGAACCTCAGAGCTTGAGGACCAAAATATGGAACCAATGTAAACTGTTTAAAACATAGAAAATAAGCTTAAAAAGACAGAACAAAACCTCCAAGAGATGAACGATTATTTCCAGAGGCCAAACATAAGATTAATTGGAATCTCTGAGGCAGATAAAGAAACAGAGGCCATCTTGCAACAAACATTCCATGAAATTATACAAGAAAATGTTCTTCATCTCATCAGTGATGCTACCATTTAAACACAAGAGAATCAGAGAACCCCTGCAAGACAGCAAATGAGAAGACCAACTCCTAGACACACAGTAATTCGCCTACACAAAGTAGGTATAAAAGAAAAAAATTATAAGGACAACAAGAGGGAAAGGTCAGACTACCTACTGGGGAAGACCAATTAGAATAGCAGCAGACTTATCTTCAGAAACTCTTCAGGTTAGGAGAGCTTGGAGCCTAATCTTCAAAGTTCTCAAAGATAAAAACTTTCAACCAAGACTTATCTATGCAGCTAAACTAAGCTTCATTGGTGATGGAGAATAAGAATCCTTCACAGCCTTCAATCCTCAACACTCTATGCTGCCTCCAGACCAGCTCTACAAGAAACACTTACAAAAGTATTAAACACAGAAGAAAGGAAAAAAAGAACAACTGCACCTTTCACAAGAATGCAGGAAAAAGATTGAAAACACACATGAATCAACCCAAAAATCAAAAGAAAGACAACAACCAATAAACAAACAAATAGCAGCAGCAACAAACTCTTTAAGAACCACATGACAGTGACAAGCTCTCACATTTCAATAATTAGCCTGAATGTGAAAGGACTAAATGCACCACTGAAAAGACATAGAATGACAAGATGGATAAAATATCATGAGGCAACAATATATTGTCTCCAAGAGATCCATCTCACCAGAAAGGACACTCACAAACTCAAAGTAAGAGGATGGGAAACAAAATTTCAGGCAAATGGAACACAAAATAAAGCAGCAGTCACAATCCTGATATCAGACAAAACACCCTTGAAGCTATCAAAAATTTTAAAAGATACAGAAAGTCACTATATAATGATAATATGTCCAATCCAACAACAAGAAATATCCATCCTAAACATATATGCACCCAACATAGGAACACCAACTTTCATAATGCAGCTTTGAGGTAAACTTAAAAAATATATTGACTGTAACACTATCATAGCTGGGGACTTAAATACCCCACTCATAACCCTAGACAGAGCATCAAGACAAAAAACCAACAAAGAGATCCAGAACTTCAACATAATGCTTGATCAAATGAACTTAATTGATACCTACAGAACACTGCACCCAACAAACACGGAATATACATTCTACTCATCATCACACGGAACTTACTCCAAGATTGATCACATCCTCAGCCATAAATCAAGTATAAACAAATTCCATAAGACTGAAATTCTGCCATGCACCTTTTCAAACCACAGTGGAATAAAAATGAATATCAACACCAAAAAAGTTCCTCCAAAACCCACAAAGACATGGACCCTGAAAAGCATGATGCCAAACAACTCCTGGGTCAACATGGAAATTAAAACAGAGACTAAAAGATACCTGGAAATAAATGAAAATGGATCAACATCTTACCAAAACCTCTGGGATGCCACGAAAGCAGTATTAAGAGGGCAATTCTTATCTCTATGAACACACATGAAGAAAATAGAAAGATCTCAAGTTAACAGCATAACAAATCACCTTAGCAGCTGGAAAAGCCAGACCACCAAAAGCCTAACTTTAGCAGAAGAATCCAGATCATCAAAATAAAAGCCCAAATTTGAGACATAGTAGACAAAAATATAATCCAAAAAATCAAAAAATCAAAAAGATGGTTCTTGGAAAGGTTAAACAAGATTGAAGGACCCCCTAGCTAGACTGACCAAGACAAAGAGAGAAAAAGTCCAAATAAGCACAATCAGACATGCAAAAGATCAAATCAACTGACCCTGAAGAAATACAAAAGATTATCAGAGACTACTATGTACACTTGTATGGAAACAAACTTGAAAACGTAAAGGAAATGGAGAACTTTCTGACATCACACTGCCTCCCCTGGTTGAAACAAGGAGAAATCGAGACCTAAATGGACCAATAGCAACCAGAAAATTGACTATTTCCTTTAAGAAAACTACCTACAAAAAAAAAGGTCCTGCACCAGATGGCATTCCGGCAGAATTCTACAAAACATACAAGGAGAAACTGATACCTATACTACTGAAAGTAGTGCAACTGAGAAAGATGAAACTATTCCAGAGTCATTTTATGAAGCTAACATCACATTGATACCCAAATTGAGTAAAGATCCAACAAAGAAAGTGTACTACAGGCCAGTATCCTTGATGAACATAGATTCTGAAATTCTCAACAAGATCCTAGCAAGCTGGATCCAACAACACATCTCAAAAGTCATCCACCATGACCTAGTAGGCTTCATCCCTGGGATGCAGGACTGGCTCAACATTCACAGGACCGTAAATGTAATTAAATACATCAACAGTTGTAAAAACAAAAACCACATTATTATATCATTAGATGTGGAAAAAGCTTTTGATAAAATCTAGCACTCTTTTTTGATAAATACTTTTGAACATCTAGGAACAGATGGAACACACCTCAAAATAGTAAGAGCCATCTATGAGAAAACCACAGTCAGCATTGTGCTAAACAGAGAGAAATTGGAAACATTTCCCCTGAAAACTGAGACAAGAAAAGGCTTCCCACTCTCAACCCTCCTTTTCAAAATAGTTTTGGAAGTTCTAGCTAGAGAAATAAGAAAATAAAAGGAGATCAAGGGTATCCAAATAGAAAAAGAGGAAGTCAAGTTATCCCTCTTTGTGATGTGATGCTATGCCTCAAAAACCCAAAAGAATCTGTCAAAAACCTCCTGGCACTCATAAAGGTCTTTGGCAACGTCTCAGGGTATAGAATAAATGTGCAAAAGACAGTTGCATTTCTATACAACAACAATAAACAAACAGAGAACCAAATAAAAAGCACAATCCCGTTCACAATAGCCACAAAATAAATGAAATACCTTGGCATCTTCCTAAAAAGAGACCTGAAAGACCTTTACAACAAAAACTATAAAACACTGATAAAGAAAATCAAAGATGACATAAAGAAATGGAAAAATATTCCATGCATATAGATTGGAAGAATCAACGTTGTTAAGATGTCCATTCTACCCAAGGCAATCTACAGATTTAAAGCAATACCCACTAAATTACAAGCAGCATTCTTTTCAGACGTGGAAATGACAATACAGTGCAAGAATTCATACAGAAACATAAAGACCACGAATAGCAAAAACTATCCTCAGCAAAACAAACAAACAAACAATCAAAAAAAACAAACCAACAAAAATAAAACACAGAGGGAGGTATCACATTCCCAGACTTTAAACATTGTTATAAGGCTACAATAATCAAAACAGCCCAGTATTGGTATAAGAACAGGCATATAAACCAATGGAACAAAATAGAGATTTCACCTCAATTTCTCAACCAACTCTTCTTCAACATAGTCTCCAATGACAGTCACTGGGGAGAATAGAACCTATTCAGTAAAAGGTGCTGGAAAAACTGGCTGCCACATGCAGAAGAATGAAATATGTCCCCTACCTATCACCATACACAAAAATCAACTCCAAATGAATCAAAGATTTAAATGTAAACCTCTAATGCTAAGAACTTTAGAAAACTCAGGAAACACCCTTATGGAAATAGGAATAGGCAACCAATTCCTGATCAAAACCCCAAATGCCCATGCCATAAGAGGTAAGATAGGTAAGTGGGACCTCATCAAACTGACGAGCTTCTGCAAAGCCAAAGAAACCATCAAGGGATCAGGGAGATAGTCTACAGACTGGGAAAAAATATCTGCCAACTGTATATCTAACAAGGGTCTAACACCTAGGATTTACAAGGACCTCAAACGTGCCAAAAAGAAAAAAAACAAACAGCCCCATTACAAAGTGGGCAAAAGATATAATAGACACTGCTCAAAGACATATGAACAGCCAAGAGATACATGAAAAAATGCTCAGCCTCACTAGTCATTAAAGAAATGCAAATTAAAACTATACTGAGATACTACCTAACTCCAGTCAGGATGACCATCATCAATAACTCAAAAAACAGCAGATGCTGGAGAGGATGCAGAGAAAAAGGAACACTTCTACACTGTTGGTGGGAATATAAACTAGTACAACTTCTGTGGAAAACAGTTTGGTGATTTCTAACTGATACAAAAGTCGACCTTCCATACAACCCTGCAATCCTCCTACTGGGAATATACCCAGAGCAACTCAAATCACTCTATGAAAAAGATACCTGAACACGTATGTTTATTGCAGAATGATTCACAATAGCAAAAACATGGAACCAACCATGCTGCCCATCAAAAGAGGACTGAATAAAAGAAAAAGTGGTAGCCGGGCTCGGTGGCTCAGCCTATAATCCCGTGCCTTTGGGAGGCTGAGGTGAGTGGATTGCCTGAGCCCGCGGGTTCGAGACCCGCCTGGGCAGGCGAGACCTCATCTCTACAATAAATCAAAAAATTAGCCAGGCGTGGTAGCGCACACCTGTATTTCCAGCTACTTGGAAGGCTGAGGCGGAAGGATCACCGGAGCCCAGCAGGTCGA
>CAUYQG010041900.1:0-76320 GCA_963574415.1 Tarsius wallacei | reverse complement strand
CCTATACCTGAAGCACTTATAGTCGAATGTATCATTATAGATCAGCTTAATTCTGGTGAAGTATACCCATGGCTACATTCACATCTTGATCCCTGGAAGAAGAAAATCTATATATGTACATGTAGAGTGTATGTGTGTGTGAGTGTGTGTGTGTATGTGTGTGTGTGTGTGTGTGTGTGTATGAGAGAGGGGGGTGGGGAGAGGAGACAGAGATGGGGAAAGGAAATCATCTGCATTTTCAGTTTTCATTAACAGAATCATGCTCTCAGGGCTGTTCTGGGCAAACATCTGGCTCCTTAGGTTTTCCTGTAAAAGAAGCTCATGGTGACTTTGCGAGAGACAAAGGTTTAGGTGAGCGTGGTCAGTGACCTCAGGTCTTGGGCTCCAGTGAATCATAAGGGTTGGTTGGGTGTTCTGAGCCTTGTTGTTTTCCAAGAAAGAGTGAGATGTTTTCTTATGTAAGCATTCTTGAATAGAAGTCATGGTAACATTTCTATTTATGTTGTTGCCTCATACAGGTTTGCTTAAGTACTTTGCAGGTTCTTTTTTGAAACCATTTCTGGGATATATGATGGCTATGGTTAAAATCTACTCCAGGTGGATTAAGATTCATTATCCATCATCCAACTATTGCATTTATTGAATACCCAGACTATTCTAGGCATTGTGGAAAATACTGTGTAAATGAATGGAACACATGATGGGATTCTCTGCCCATGGAGAACTTATAGTCTGAGTAAATAAGATTATACACATAAAGAGTTAAATAGTATAGTAGTACAAGAATTAAAAACCTTCACAAGACCATGACTATAGACATGTTCATTTATTATCCTTAGAAATAAGGCACTGCACTTATGGGTTTGGAGAGAGAGGTTGCAGTATAACATATGAACCAGCATGAGTTGAGGGGTAGAGATAAGAGTTGTGTATGGGTATTCATTTAAATAGGAGCATTCTGGAAGTTCATTCATTCTCTTAGGTTTTCTTGAGTGCCTGCTGCATACCAGGCCCAGTGCTGAGGCTGTAATGTCGAAGGAGGCAAACTGAGAGTTGTTGGATATTGACTATGACCTTGAAGGATAAATAAGACTTGAATGATCAGAAATCCAGGGATAGGATGGCTAAAATAGGAATGGGGTGTATTAGGAAAAACCATCAGGATATGTGCATCAGGACTCATAAGATAGGAAATAGACCTACGCTTTTGAAGCAGCATGTTCATGGAGAAAATAGTGGAGAACAAGTTAGAGAAGAAGGTTGGAAATAGAATGGGGAGGCCTTGAATGGCAGGGCTTATTCAAAGGGAATACCTGAAGGGATGATCATAATGATAGTAGTGTTTACATTCACATTTATACTCAGTTTCTAAAACAGGTGTTTCAATTTCTGATTGCTGCAAGTATATAAAAATACAATTGATTTTTATATTATGACCTTGTATTCTTCAAACTTGCTTATTCTTCTCATTAATTTTATTAGTTTTTCATAGACTCTTTTGGATTTTCTATAGATAATTATGTCATCTGAAAGTAAAGCTAGTATTACTTTTTTTTCTTATCTAAATGCCTTTTATTTTTTTTTCCTTGTCTTATTGCATTAGCTAGGACCAACTGCATAATATTAAGTAAAAGTGGTAAAAACCTCATTCCTAATCTTAGGGGGAAAGTAGTTTGTCTTTTACATTATGGTGTTAGCGCTATGTTTTTTGGAGATGCCCTTTATCCAGTTGAGAAAGTTTTCTTTCATTGCTAGTTGCAGAGAGTTTTTATGAGGGATGGATGTTGGATTGGGCAAATGGTTTTTTTGTATCTATCAAGATGATCATGCAGTTGTTCCTTTTAGTCTGTTAACAAGGTAAACATTGATTGGTTTTCAAATGTTGAGCTAACCTTGCATTCCTGGTATAAATTCTGCTTGGTCTTATCATTTTATGTATTATTATGTTTGATTTGATACAAATTTTTCAAGGACTTTTTGTGTCTGTAGTTCCATTCTCTTGTCATTTTGGTTTGGTATCAGAGTAATGCTGACCTCATACAATGTGCAGAAAAATGCTTCTTCTGACTCAATTTTGTGGAAGAATTTTTGTGGAATTTATCATGAAGTCATCAAAGTCTAGAGTCTTTGTTTATTTTTTAGAGAAAGATTTTATTTATTTATTTATTAATTTTTATTTTAAAGATGTGGGTTACAATTCAAGTTTAGGTATATACATGGTCATTGTACAGGTAAAATTTGGGTCTCACTTTGGTCCCCACTCCACCTGGTTTGAGATTAGGTACCCTTACTGATGAAGTGTGCCTCTCCCCTCCCTTCCCTGACTGTTTCCCACTGCTGCCAATCCCTTTCTCACAATACTATGATAATTGGTCAGGGTCTGCTTATGAGTGAGAACATGTGGTACTCATTTCTTTGTTTCTATGATAGATCACTGAATATTATAGACTGTAAGTCCATCCAAGTTGCTGCGAAGTTCATAATTTTGTTCTTCTTTGTGGTTGCATAATATTCCATCATGTATATATACCACATTTTTTTTTTATCCGGTCCACTTTCAATGTGCAGCACAGTTGGTTCCATGTTGTTGCTATTGTAAATAATGCTGCAATAAACATGTGTGTGCAGGCATCTTTTTTCATAGAGTGGTTTGAGTTCATCCAGGTATATTCCCAGAAGAATTGCTGAGTTGCATGGACGGTCAATTTTTAGATCTTTTAGAACTCTCACACTGTTTTTCATAGAGTTTGTACTAGTTTACACTCATACCAACAGTGTAGAAATGTTCGCTTTTCCCTGCATCCTCTTCAGCATCTGTTGTTTAGAAAGATTTTAAACTACAAGTTCGTTTTTTAAAATAAGTATAAGACTGTTCAGGTTATCTGTTTCTTTTTGAAACAAGCAAGCATGACTTAAAAGTACTTGAAAACATTACTGATCCCAGAACATTATCAAAATGAACTCACACAAAGCCAAAAGTGACTTCAACTGACTATCTTGACATGATGTTACACTTAAAGATACAACAGTCAAATGCATATATACTGTAAAAAGAAAAAAAAATTGAATCTTGGTTTTTTTAAAAGAAAAATCAAAGAGACCTATGATACATTTATGGTACATAGCAAATTATTTTTTAAAAATATTTTCCTCGTCTTTCTTTCAGTGCCTTCTATAGCAACAGAAGCTGCTTCCCCAAACACTGTCCTTTTTTACAAAACTTTCCAGAACTTAGTCCAAGTGCTATGCAGATATCCTCTCTCTTTACTGTGTAAATCATCTTGCTTTTTATAATTCTCTTGTTCACCCATTACCCAGATTTTGAACATCAGAGTTCTAAAACTGATTCAACATGGTAGAATGTTCTTTCTCTCTAGAAGGCAGGGAAAGGACGAGGGCTAAGGGTTTGAACTGGACACATTCTCTTTTATTTACTGTCACACTGTTTATTCTTGATTGTAGCTTAGACAAATAAATAAGCCTCTCCCCATCCCCTAACCCAGAGGGGTACCTGTCAGGCAGCAGATGAGAGGAGGTACCTCCTCACGCAGACCAGAGACTGCAAACTGGGATTTAGATGGAGGCATTCACTCTGATTTCCCCCTAAGCCACATCCCACATTCAGGCTTATAGAGCAGAGAGCTCAAAATGGGTTTACATTAAAAAACAGTCCTGTTGTTTTCCATATGATCTGCTCCAGTATAGCTTGATTGATCTAGCAGGGTACAAAGATCATTGAACTTGGAGCACAACACTTGGGTGTTGTCCCAACAAAATTTTCAAGTGTTTCATTTGATAAGTAAAAACAAAATCTCCTATTTCTTAGGATTAAACTCTATTAAGTGTTCCCACATAAATATTTTACTGTGACTTACTGCCCTTTTAGACAATTTATGTAATACAAATTCATAGTGTTTATTTAGCATGCCAGGAAAGCAAGTATGTATGTATATATTATGTATATATGTATATATCATTTATATATATTAGTTAATCATCATATCTGTCTACTGAGGAAGAAGTAATTCTTCCTTTTAATAGGTGATTCTGTATGGAGGTTCAGAAGGTTTAAGTAATTTGTCCACTATTACACAGCCACTGGGTATTAAAACCAAAACTTGCACTTGAGTCTTTTGATTCAAGATTTGAATTTCTTTCTCCATCCTGTTCCTTTTACACACAGCCACTGCTCCAACACAAAATTAAAATCAAGTAGGTCTAAAGCTTCATGCTGAATAAATGCATGCACATGCTATTTTTTGTTGTTGTTGTTTTGAATCTGAATTAAGGAAAATAAACTAGTCACATTAAAATGGTGTCAGCAGATACCGCACAAAGCGTATATCCCTAGGGCCATGCTTTGTGAACTGAGTGAATGTTTTCTAAATGCATAGATGCCATGTAACACTGCAGATGCTAAATACCCACATTGTTGGAACAGGTAAGGAGCGTGTAATGAAAGTAAGATGCCGTTTTGGGTTTTAATAACACAAAACCTTAGTGACTAATAAGGAAATTCCAATTTTGTTTTTTTGCTGTGGAGGAACTTATCTCTCATATTTCTATTGCTATTAAGAAGGCATATTGAAAAATAATCTATAGAATTATTTTGCTTGAGCTTTCTATGTGGTTTGTGCTTTAGGCTTGATGGGTTTTTTTTGATGGGTTGTTGTTCCCCAGTTCCTTTTTAGTTCTCCTAAGCTTTCCTCACTCAGAAATTCTTGTACTTCACAGAAAAACCTTCATTAGAAAACTCTGACTTTCATATTACTACCTCAAAACCACACACACACACACACACACACACACACACACACAGACATACACACATATTCCCATACTTGCACACACATACATATACAAAACTCCCCCTTACCTACTGAAGAGTGAAGAAAGTGATTTGTATCATTTGGGATTGTGTCCAACTTCAAGTAACAGATAACTAACGAACAGTGGCTTAAACACATTAAGATCGATTTTCTTACCTAGTCAGAAGTCCAAAGATAGGCCATTTCTGTAGTTGGGTCAGCTGCTCAACAATGCCTTCCGAGAACCAGACTTCTCTCATCTATTTGTCCACCATCCTTAAAGGATTGCCTTCCATCTTCATGCTTGTTACATCATGATTGCAAGATGGCTGCCCTAGCTTCAGGCTTTCTATCTAAGAGTCTGGCAACAGGAATGAGGGAAAGGCAATGCCGGTGACCCTTATTTAGCTGGACATATTGCTGCCCTAAATAATGTGGATTTTGTTAGCAGGGAAGAAGAAAGACAAATTGACTCTTGGACGAGTAACTCCTAGTGTCTGCCCCATCTTCTAGATGTACTTTCTTCTCTCTTTTTTACGGGTTCAAATCAGACTTCTTCATGGAGGAGTGGCTTCTGGCTCTCTGCTCACTTCAACAAAGCTCTCTATAATAATTTGGACATTCCTTGGAATTCATCCTGTCTTTTAATATCTCCGTAAATGCTGTATTATATTTCTATAGCATTTCACGTTTTCACTGACACGATCCCATTTAAACTCAACAGCAGTCATGAAAAACAGTTATTATTGCCGAGACCAAATAAATTTAGTGATGTGTCCAACCCAGGCCCTCCTCATCCAGGGCTTCTCCTTCTCTCCACTTCTACTTCAATCCACATTTGACATGGCCCTGAGGAGATGCTACCTCAGGGTGACCCAATTCTTTAGTTTCTTGGAGCCCTCCCCAGCTGGCCCTATGGCCTGTTGCTCAGCTTGGGAACCTGAATGTGGTGCCATCTTGCTAACACACGTGGCATTTTGCTGAGAAGAAATCAGCAAAAAGCAAAATCCCAGAGACTCTTCATTGAATTTCAGGTTTAATTGATACACACACTCCCATACACATGTGTAACCTTAGAAGTAAGTTTTCTCAGATAAGGCTCCACAGCTAGGGTGTCTGCCTGTTCCAGGTCGATCTGAGGAACTTCAAATGCGTTCTTAAAAATCTGAGCTGGGACTAGGTTTGCACATTCCATGTGGTGTGTCAGACAGACGGGGACAGATTCCTTTTCCTGAGACTTGGAAGTGTCTCATGATTTTTGCGGGAGTTGCTGTCATTTCCTTCTTTCCTTTCAGCTTGTTGCAAATGACACATCTGGGGGACATATCCCACCAGCCCTCAATCTCCTGAGAAGGACAAATCTTTCCTTGCAGTTGGGAAAGCTTTTGTCCTAAAAAGGAGAGGAGTAATTTCTTTTGTTTGAAATAATGATGTTGTTGTCTTTTAAAAAATGAATCTGACTGATAGCTCAGGGGCCTTTGACTGGAGAATTAATTCCATTTGATACAATACACATTTAATGAGAGCTTACTTTGAGGAAGGCACCGATGGGACAGGAATGTATGTCCCTTTCCTTTGCTGGGCTTGTGCAGCCTGTGTGCCCATGCTTGCAGGGGGCTGTTTATTGTGAGAAGCTGTGGTCGAGACACAGATGAGCATAGCTGGAAAGTGGCTCCTGGGCACTTTGTAGAAGCTGGTGGCTGCAGTGATGATGGTTGGCATGAGAGGGAGGGTGGTGGTGGCACCGGCTGTGTGTGTATCTCTCACATGCAGGTGAAGGTGAGGCCCTGTGTAGGAAGTGCATCCTTGAGCTGAAGCTGCATCACTCACCACCTCAGCACAAACAAGGGATGCCTCGTCTTCTGGTGGCTTCCCACTCTCTGTCCACCCCACACCCCACAGACTGGACCTTGTCAGGGACCAGCACATAGCTGTGCATCCTTCCATATGGAAAATTCAGGAACAGGTTTAAAGGGCACACATCTCTGCATCCCAAGTTTACACAGTTTTGTGCCTTCACTTTTGTTGTTCTCTATACTAGGGATTCCCTTACTCTCTTGACCCCCTGTGGAAGACTTGCCATCCCCTGATGCTTATTGAAATGCCACTTCCTCCAAGAAGCCCTCTGTGATACATCTCCTCCTTTCATTCACATCAGAATTATCCCCTTCCCTCTCCCTTATAGCTGTATGGCTTATACATCTAGATTGTACTCCTAATCATTTTGCCCTTGACTGAAGTTATGCATTGATTACTGTTGAAACATATCAGGGAAAATCATATCTGTCACTGGGAAAGAAATATTTTTATGGAGTCAGAATGATTTTTCTCCTATGGAATCAGGACTAACTTCAGTTTCCCTCCAAAGGAACCAGATCCCAGTAGGGACAGGCTCTTTTGTTAGGTGAAATGTCTATTCAGACCCCATAGAACCCTGGGATATTTTGTCCAGAATCTCAAAAGTTGTTCACTTACTTAAATGACACAAATTGGGAATCTCTTCGAGGCACAAAACTGTATCCAGCCTTGGAAGCAGGATTCAGGAGAAAAAATTTCACTGTTTATCAAAATGATGGAAAGTAAAAGGTGATGTCCTGAATGCTGCTATAAATATTTTGGTTTAATTTTATTGATAGGAGGAAGGAAACACCTTGACTAGCAGATGTGACTGTTCTGTTCTCTTGTTGGATATGGCTCCCGTTCAACTTTCTCCCAGATTTTTTATACTTTAATATTTTTTATTACTCAAGTAAAACATTTTAATTTTAGAAAAATGTAGAAATGCAGTGAATAAAAGAAAAGAAAAAAAAACAGTCAGGTGTCGTGATGCACTCCTGTAGTCCCAGTTACTCAAGAGACTGAAGCAGGAGGATTGCTGGAGGCCAGGAGTTTGAGACAGTAGTGCACTATGATAGCACCTGTGAATAGTCACTGCACTCCAGCCTGACTGGGCAACATGTTGGAAGAAAAGAAAGAGCAAAGGAAAAGCTACTCATAATCTTACTCAAAATCACTAGTTTACATGTTGACCTTTATTTGCACATATAACTAAATTTTTAGAGTCTACTTTATATGATATTTCAAAACTTGCTCTTTTTACTTAGCAATGCATCATACATATATTTACATATTAATACATACACCCATAAGGGTATCTCCTGCATTTTCTAAGGTTCTTATAGTTTGAGGTTTTACATTTAGGTCTTTGATCCATTTAGAGTTGTTTTTTGTGTATGGTGATAGGTGGGGGTCTTGTTTTAATCTTCCGCATGTGGTCAACCAGTTTTCCCATCACTATTTACTGAATAGGTTCTCCTAGCCCCAGTGGTTGATGGTGGAGGCTTTTTGAAGATGAGTTGGTTGAGAAATTAAGGTTTTGCTTCTGGAATCTCTATCCTCTTCCATTGGTGTTTATGCTTGTTCTTGTACCTATACCAGGCTGTTTTGATTATTGTAGCTTCCAGGCAATTGAGAAAGATGGAACTCTCCCTAAGTAATTTTATGAAGCTAACTTCACATTGATACCCAAACTGGTAAAGATTCAATAAAGAAAGAGAACTACAGGCCAATATCCTTGATGAACATAGATGCTAAAATTCTCAACAGGATTCTAGCAAACCGGATCCAACAGTGCATCTCAAAAATCATCCACCATGACCAAGTAGGCTTCATCCCTGGGATCCAAGGCTGGTTCAATATCTGCAAGACCATAAACATAGTTAAATACATCAACAGATGTAAAAATAAAAACCACATGATTATATCATTAGACGCAGAAAATGCTTTCGATAAAATCCAGTATCCCTTGTTGATAAAAATCCTCAAACATCTAGGCACAGATGGAACAAACCTCAAAATAGTAAGAGCCATCTATGGGAAACCCACAGCCAACATACTGCTAAACAGACAGAAATTGGAACCATTTCCCCTGAAAACCAGAATAAGGCAAGGATACCCACTCTCACCCCTCCTGTTCAACATAGTATTGGAAGTCCTTGCTAGAGCAATCAGATAAGATAAGGAAATCACTGGTATCCAAAAGGAAAAGAGGAAGTTAAGTTATCCCTCTTTGCAGATGACATGGTTCTATACCTCGAAAACCCAAGAGAATCTGTCAAAAACCTCCTTGTAGTGATAAAGGACCTTTTCATACAGCTGGTACCCTGTTGTTAGCCATAGAGGATAGTACTCTTTTATTCATGATGAGAAACAATGCTGCAGTAAATAACTTTAACAAACATTTTTGCACACCTGTCTAATTATTTTCTTAGAATAAATCGTTAAAAGTGTCATTGCTGAGTCAAAGACTGTGTATATTTTGAAAGACTTTTAATCTAAAATGACAAATTTCTCGCCATGTTAGCTACACTCATTTATGAAATTCATGAGAAGTACCAGAGAATGCCTAATTATTCTTGAAGTTTTATTTTTATTCTTCTGTATAAACTTTAGATTTTGTCAAAATAAAAATGTAATTGAGTTAGTTTTTTATTTTGACTGTATCTTATATTTTTAGATTAATTTGTACTATAATATCAAGAATCTATGTCCAGGAACATTTTATATTCTTCAGTAAATATATTATATTTTATTCGTGTAGGTTTCTTACACCTTTTGTAAAACAGTAGGTGTTTTGCATAGTTTTCCATGATTGTGAATAGATCACTGTTTTCTTCTTTTTCTCTTCTGTTTCTCTCACAACTAATTATTGCTGATATTAAAAAATTAATTTGAGTACAGTAATTCTGTAATTGTCAAATTTACTGAAAATTCTTATTAGTTTCAGTGTTTTCTTTCACTGATGTTTCTGGGGTTATCTAGATCTATATTCTTATCATCTGATAATAATGATAATTTTGTCTTTTTCTTTCAAATATTCTTACCTTTTTTTCTTATTCTTGTTTGATTGCACTGGCTATAAGGCTGAATGATGGTGAGGGTGGTTGACATCAGTGTATCCCTTTTAACTTGAGCGAAAATGACTCTGGTCATGGTTCATTTTTGCCGGGTGGTGACTGTTGGTTTGTAATTGATCTTAACTAAGGATTAACATCTATTATAAAACATTTAACATAGAATCTTTCCCATAGTAAACATGCAACAGATGTTTTTGTTGTGACTCTTATATTGCTATCATGATAAAGAGTTATATTTAATTGCCTTTCAGATTACCCCCAAGAAAGGCAGTAGATAAAATTCAACATTCATGCCAAATTTTAAAATAAATCTTAGTGAAAACATCTGTTGCATATATATTTTTCTTTGACATGTTAATATGATGATATATTAGCCTTGATAAATTCTTCATTCTGAGAATATAAAACCAATGTTGTCAAAAGTTTGTCATCCTTTTGAAATAATGCTGGGTTGTATTTTCTAGTATTGTATTTAGATAAATGCATCTGTTTTCATGAGTTAATCTATCCTCTCTCATTATTTTCCAGAGGTATCTTTGTTAAAGTTTCTGATTAAGGTTATGCTAGCTTTGCAAAATTAATTGGAATTTTTTTCTATTGCCCCACTCCCTTACCACCTTCTCCCCAGTATGTTCTGTTCCTGGAAATTTTGAAGGAGCTCACCTGTGAAATTGCCCTGAGAAACAATCTTTTAAAATCTAGATATACATGTATGCATATGAACAGTATTTTCAATTTTTTCTGTAATTATTGCAACTTTTTAGACTTTCTTCTCATTCTGATTTTGTTGAGTTTATTGACATAAGCTGCAAGCAGCCTTTTATTATTTAAAAACAACTCTTTTGGATAGGCAATTTTATACCTATTTTATTTTGTATCACTGAGTATTTGTGCTCTCTCACTTCTTATTGGAGTTGCCAAAGATTTAATGCATTGTTTTACAGAGCCAGTTAGTGCAAAATTTAGAGTTAGATTCCTAATTATTTTAATTGTATTGTTTCCTCTTGAATATAAGAGAGTTTGGCTGGGTGTGGTGGCTCACACCTATAATCCCAGCACTTTGGGAGGCCGAGGTGGGAGGATTGCTTGAGCCCAGGAGTTCAAGACCAGCCTGAGCAACATAGCAAGACCTTGTCTCTAAAATAAATAAACAATCAAACAAACAACAATTGAAAAAACTTAGACTGGCGTGGTGACTGGCGACATGCACCTATAGTCCCAGCTACTTGAGAAGTTGAGGAGGATGAATCACCTGAATCCAGGAGATTGAGGCTGTGGTAAACCATGATCATGCCACTGCATTGAGCCTGGGCGACAGAGTGAGACCCTGACTCAAAACTAACTAACTAACTAACTAAATAAATAAAACTAAGAGAGTTTAAAACTGTAAGTTCTTCTCTAAGGGTAGATATAACTGAATCCTAAAAGTTTTATATGTAATATTTTTGTACTGGTATGTTTTAAATATCTGTGGTTGCTGTTTTAAATTACACTTTTACTCAAAAATTTCTCAGTAATGACTATATTTCTTTAATTTTAATTGGTTTGCCTTTTTCTTTGTTTATTTCTTTTTAATGTCTAATTTTATTGCACTTTAGATAGAGTTTGTGACCTATATTATGCCCAGTTTTGGAAATTTTCAATTTTTGTGTGTGTTGTATGTATGACATATGATATGATCAATGTTTGTAACTATTATATGGACATTTAGACAAATAGATGTTTTCAACATATAATTGATATGTAATAATGAAAAGAAAGTATGTTAGTCATGTTATTCAAATCTTTTCTATACCAATTTATTTTTGTTCTCTTGATCAAAGTTGACAGATGTGTTAATTTTTTCGATTGTGAGTGTAGTTTTTTAAATTATATTTTATGCATATAAGAAATTGCTGGTCTCAGAGGTCAAAACAGTTAAATACTGTAAATTTCATATAGGTTAACCTATATTTATATTACCTTTCACATATATTTGTTTTTTTAATGTTGGTATGTGAAGGTTCATGGGACTTAATCTACTGCGGGTGGTATTCTCTCTTATCTTGATTCTCTTTGCCTTGAATTCTTCTTTCTGTAAGATTAACATTGCCAGCCATAACATTTTGTTTGTCTGCATTTTCCTCATCTATCTTTGCTCACCCTTCTTAGTAGTTAATCTTTTCATATAATTATATTTTAGGTATATCTCTTTTGCACAGTTTGTAGCAAGATTTTGTTGTGTCCCTATGTGAGAGGCTTTTATTTTAACTGAGGTGTTAAGCCTTTGCATACTTATTTGATAATCATTATACTTGGTTCTTATATTTGTGATTTCATTTTTTTTCTGCTTTCCATTAAAAAAAAAATCCTTTCTTACTGTTTTGATTCTTTTCCTATTTTTGCCTCTTTTATTCTCCAGTGATTTGGAAGATATCCAGCTTATTTTTATTCTACTGGTGCCTCCCCTGTACTTCCTCCTCCCTTCCTCTTCTTTCTTTGGTTTTATTTAGAATAAACTGGGGTGTAGAGTCATTTATCCCTTCATCCAGAAGATCTTTATTAAGGAATTTCCATGCTCAGTGCATGGTAGTAGGTGATGCGAGGAAGTAGGGAGCAGATCTCTGCTCTCAGGGAGTTAGAGTTCAGGGAGGGGAGACATCATAAATAAACTCACAGGGAACAGACCAGAGTGATACATTTATGCGTATCTGTATTAGCTTGCTAGGGCTGTCATAAGAAAGTACCATAGACTAGGTGGCTTAAACAACAGAAATTTATTTCCTCACAGTTATGGAGGATGGAAGTCCGAGAAGATCAAAGTTTGGGCAGAACTCGTTTCTTCTGAGTCCTCTCTCCTTGCCATATAGGTGCTGCCTTCTCAATGTGTCCTCAAACAGCACTTCCTCTGTGTGTGCATGTCTGCATCCTAATCTCTTTTTATAAGGACATCAGCTAAGATTGAATTAGGGTTCACCCTAAGTACCTCATTTAAAATATATATTTATTCATTTTGACTGACAAATAAAAATCGTCTATATTTATGGTGTACAACGTGATGTTTTGAAATATGCATACATTGTGAAATGGCTAATGACTAATTAGCATATGCATGACCTCACATACTAATCATTTTTTTGATGTGAGAACACTTAAAATCTACTGTCTTAGTAATGTCCATGTACACAATACATTGACTATAGCCACTATATTGTACAATAGTTATCTTGAATGTATTCCTCCTAAGTGAAATTTCGTATCTTTTGACCATATACCATTTTCCAAACCCCACTCCCACAACCTCATTTTAATTTAATTATCTCCATTAAGACCTTATCATCAAATACAGTCATATCGTCAGGCACTAAGGGTTAGGACTTCAACATATGTACTTTGGAGAGACAATTCTGCACACAGAGACCTCTGTCAAGAAGAAACATTTATGTTGAGGTCTGAGTAACGTAGCCACAAAAGGAATGGCATGAGAAGATCATGGGGAAGAAAATTCCAGGTAGAGAGACTAGATAGAGTAACAGTCCTAAAATGGGAGGAAACAGGGTGAGTTTGAGTAACCAGAGGCTCTGGTTACTCTGAAGGAAGGAAATGAACTCACAGAGTTCTGGTGGGATTTATAAGCTTGGCTGTGATTTAATTCCCACTGTGGTGAAAATACTGGTGGGTTTGAAGCAGGGAGCACAATCAGATTGATATTCTTAGAAGGTTTCTTCAATTGCTGCAATGGAGAAAGCATTCTAGAGTGCACATATGGAAACAAGGAGCCTTTTGTAGCAGGTCAGATGAAAGTGATGGTGACTTAGATGAGGTGATGTGGAAACAGAATTAAGTACGTGGATTTAGGATACAATGGAGTTCAGGGTTCTAGAGGTCATAAGACCTGTAGATGGGTTGCATGTGAGAGAAGTGGGTCATCAAGGACCATTTCTACATGTCTGGGTCAAGTTAAGAAAATTTCCAGAGTTATGGTGGAGTCCTTTACTGAAACAGGAAAGAATGGGAGAACAGGCTTTGGGAAAAAATAAAGTAATCCAGTATTTCCCTGAGACCATGGGTCAGTAAATTTGGTGGTGGTGGGGCATCCTCAGAAGTACTGAAACATGTCTCTTGTTGGGTCTTTTAGCACTGAGACCCATACCTGGAGCACGGAAATTTCCAAATGGGAGGTGGCACAATGCTATATAAAGAACCCAAACTTGGTGGTGAGGTTTTGCAGCTCACCAGCTGTGTGACCTTTGTAGAGACCTCCTGCATCTGACCTCAGCAATGTCTCAGGTGTAGTAGAGCTTAGGACACCCACATAGATCTGTCTGGAACATTCAACAAGGTCACACTTGTCAAATGAATATAAGTCCTGGTATATGCTGGGCAGTTGGCATTAATTATCCTTGGTATTATTATTACTATCCTCAATACTGATGGGAGGTCAGCTCCACTCACCCTTACAAAACCTTCAAACAGTAGGCAGTCCTCCATACATTTTTCCAGCCTAGTCACCCACTGACTCTCACTTCAGCCTTTTCTTTGTTTTTAATTTAAATGAGTGGCTCTCAGCATGTTCCTAAGTCTCTGAGCAGTTTGATGGTTATGTCCTGTTCATCCCTGGGACTTTGGGTAAGGGACAGGTAGAAGATGGCAGCCATAGATCCAAGGAGACAGGGGCCAAAGCAAGTTGCTCCCTATGTGCAAAGCTGTTCCCTTTGCTAGTAACAGGTAGAAGCTTGCTCTCAGTCTCTCAAAATTCCTTCTTAAGCAGGACAATATATTTGGTACATAGTTGTGATTTTCTACTGTTGTCAACAGATAAAACTAAGAAAGCCAAATACAGGAGTCCTCCCTTGTCCACAGGGCTACATTTGGAGATCCCCAGTGAATGACTGAAACTGAGGATAGTACAGAACTCTATGTATACTATGCACAAACTTCTTTTTCCCTCTTCACAATTTCACAGATTGAAAGATTTGTTCTCACCATAGATCTTAGCAACCTCAGCCTACGATATTTTTTCTTTCAAGTAGAGAACTTATACTTTTTCACCTAAAGGAAGCACTTTACTGCTTCTCTTTGGCACATCTGAATTGCCAGCATCACCACTTTTGTGTTTGGAGCCATTACAAAGTAAAATAAGGGTTCCTTGAACCCAAGCACTGTGATAGCATGACAATCGATCTGATAACCGAGACGGCTACTAAGTGACTCACAGGTGGGTAGCATGTACAATGTGGATACACTAGACAAAGGGATGACTCATGTCCTGGGCAGGTGGGAGATGTCATTGCAATACTCTGAACAGGTGAGCAATTTTAAACTTATGAATTATTTACTTCTGGAAATTTCTATGTAATATTTTCAGACTGTTGGTAACTGAAACTGTGGAAAGCAAAACCACAGATAATAGGGGACTACTGCATCCTTCTTCTCCAGATGCACCAGAATCACAATCATGTGTTCCAAACTAATGAACATTCATTTATTCTACTAATGTGTACTGAGCCCCAACAAAGTCTCAGGCATGTGCTGGATGCTAGGTATACAGAGGTGAATAAGACCCTGAAATTCCTGCTCTTCTGCAATGTACAGTCAGTGGTGGGGACAGATAGGAGACACCAAACATACCTTTCAGTACATAATCCAAATTAATCCAAATTATTATAAGTTCTATAAAGAAAATAAAGATTATATAATAAATTATGGAAGATGATGTACTAAGTGTTGTCATAAATAAGTCTATGATAAATGATAAAAGATGGCCAGGGACAATCCTGGCAAGCCACTTTGAGGAAGTAACATTTGAGCTGAGACCTAAAGGAGTTCAGGATAGAACATTTGGGCAGTGAGAACACCAAGTGCAAAAGCCCTAAGAAAGCAGAGAACTTGGTGTGCAGTAGGAACTGTTAGAAGACCAGTGTGACTCCTGTGGAAGGGGACGAAGGGGAAATGAGAGAAGGGTCTGGAGAGGAGAACAAGGGCATGCAGAATTATACATGCTGCAGCGAGTTGCCACTCGGGAATGCCATGGCCATCTTTACATTTTGAAGGATCTTTCTGGCTGCCATTAGGAGAATGGGTGAAGGGGAAACAGGAGTAAGATAAGGGAGACTAATTAGGATTACAAGAGTAGTCCAGGCGAGAGAGAGAGAGAGAGAGAGAGAGAGAGAGAGAGAGAGAGAGAGAGAAAAGATAGGTGCTTAGACTACGTGATGGAAAAGGGCATGCAGAGAATGGAAGGGCTGCCAAATAGATTTTGATGTGGAACCAGTGGGGCTTGATTTGTTTATGGTCAGGATGTGAGGATAGGAGAAAGTATGTAACCAAGATGGATTCCAGGTGTTTGATTATAGTTCTATTTAATGGAATTGAAAAAGGGTTGACAGTAGTCAGTACTGGCTACTAGAATTGAAGACTTCCTTTTGGGTGTGTTATTTTAGAGACACTCATAAGCAGCTGTTTCATGTGCATTATAGGTGCATACCTGTAGAACTCAGGAGCAGACTAGGTTGGAAAAAAAAAAGTGTGCGTTATCTGCACCCAGGGAGTAATAGAAGTGGTGAGGAAAGTCTCCCAGGGAGAGAATATTGAGCTAGTAGATACTGAAGAGGCCCTAGGACTGAGTACCTAGGCATTCCAAAACTTGAGGTTGATTAGAATAGGAGGAGCATGGGAAGAGTTACAGGAAGGAGGCAGAAGGAAATCCAGGATGTTGTGATGTCTCAGAAGCCAAGAAGAGAGTGTATCAAGAAGAGGGCAGTAATTCACCTTGTTCAAAGCCATATAAGAGGTTACATAATATAAGAACAGAAGGATAACCATTGGGATTGTAACATGGAAGTCAACAGCAACCTTGGAAAGAGCATTCTCAGTGGAGCTGCAGGACTCAAGCTGATTTGAGTGGGGTAAAGGGAAGTGGAGCTGTGTGGATGACATTTTCAGGAAGCTTTGCTTGGAAAGGGAGTAAAGAAATGGTGCTAGAGGGGATATGGAATCAAGAATGTGTCTTTTACAGATGAAAGACATCAGAACTTGTGTGTATGTTGTAGAGCTCCATCCAGTAGAAAGTAAGAGATTGGAGATGGAGAAAGGACACACAGGAGGAGTGAAATCCAGGAGAAGCTGAGTGTATTAATTAGTATTTGACTATGTGTAAGGGGGGCCTTGAATAGCAGTGGCTTAAATAAGAAGTTTATTTCCTTTCCACATATTAATAATAGCCCAAGATACTCTTTGTAGGGCAAGAATGATGGTTTGACTACACAGGATTGTTCACAGATCCAGCTCCTTTATGCAACTTGTTCCACCATCTCTAGGTTCCTTGTCCTTGGGGTCCAGGACACTTCTTTCATTGCATCCTCATTCCAAGCATCAGGATGGAAGCAAGGGCAATAAAGGAACAAGCTGCCCTGCTGAAGCCATGTTCCAAAGGCTGCTCACATCATTTCCCTTCAAGTTATATTAGCCAGAATTGGCTATACAACCATGCCAAGCTGCAAATGAGACTAGGAAATATAGTAATTTTTTTTAGTATCTATATGCTCAGCTGAAAGTTGGGGTTTCTCTTATTGTGAAAGACAGGAGGGACAGTCATTAGGAGTCTGCCCCATCAAAGTCTAACAGTCTCTAGTAGTTTCTGTCACAGTCAAATAAGAATGGAATCCCCAAGTGAAGTGGGGAGAGATTGGCCTTCAGCAAAAGAAGGAACAATTAATTCCTTCGTGTTAACAGGAATAAAGAGAAAATGGATGGTGATGCTGGAGGGTTTGTGAATCTGATGTTTGGAGGACAAGAATGTCCCCAACTGATGGCTTCTATTTTCTCAGTGATATTGAGGTGAGGTCATCAGAGGGAAGGCTGGAATGCCAAAGAGTTTTGAAAGGATAATAATAATTGTCTGCATTTGTGGAGTACTTATGCTGCATCTATCTCTACTCTAAAATTTTTACATCTATTAACTAACTTGTGTAACCTTTTGAAGAACAGATGAGGAAGCTGATGCCCAGAGAGCTTTAGTACGTTGATTAAGATCCCACAGCTGGTGAACAATCGCACCGGGACTTGAACTTGAGTCTCTTGGTTCCAGCACCTACATTCTTAACTTCTGTTACTACTGTCTCTAGCCTGGAACCAGAGTTGTGGGCATCCACTTCAAGAGCAGGACACACACTAAGAGGGGTTACTTGGTTAGACTGAGTGCCCAGTGGAGATTTGTGGTCATGAGTTTAAAGTGAAACCAATAAGCTCAACTGTGCAGTTATCCTTAGGAAAGCTCAGCTTCTGAGTGCAGATGCAGAGAAGGTGACAGATTAGGGTGTTCCAGGAGCTGCCCCAAAGAGAGAAACAGCTAGAGACTGTTGGACACACAGATATTATTAAGATAGACTATGGAATATAGGCTGTGCCAGCAGGCAAGAGGCAATGACGAGGAGAGGCTGATGCTGGTGAGACAGTCAGTCCCAAGAAAGCTGAGAAACGTGGCAGTGAACTTTTTAGGTGGTGGTCAGTGGGGTGTTTGAAATGATGACTCTGAATGTGGTACAGATTCTGTTAATAGGAAGGAAAATCCCCGGAAAACCCGGAATTATCTTTTGGAGGGTCCTTTAGTACACTCAGAACTTGTTCTTCTGGATCAAACGGTCAACCAAAGTTTTTATTTAGAAATTTTGAGAAGGTTGCATCACGATTTGCAGAAGAAACGTCCCAAGTTGTGGCAAACAGGGTGTTTCAACATGACAATGCACCTGCCCACATTGTGCTGAGTGTTCAGCAGTTTTGACCATAAGTGGCATGGTCCCTGTGCCCCACTCTCCTTATTCATTCGATCTTGCCCCAAATGGCTTTTTTTGTTTCCCTGGATGAAAAAAGTTCTCAAAGGGAAACATTTTTCCCATGTGGGAAAGGTAAAACAAACAAACAAAAAGCAGCAGAAGCATTCAAAGGCATCAAAATGGACAAGTTCAAAAACTGTTTTGAACAGTGGAAAAAGCATCTCAATAGGTGTATTGCATCAAGCAGAGAGTACTTTGAAGGTGACCGAAGTTTACACATATAAGAATAAATACACAGTTTTTATAAATAAGTTTTGGGTTTTGGGGGCTCCCCCTTGTCTAAGACTCAAGATAGGAGTCTGTGGGTAAATGACTAGGAAAGGCTCAGTGAAAACCAAGAGCGCTAACAAATGGCTCCCAGGACACAGAGCATGTGCCAGGTTCACTGTTGGCAGCTATCTCAAGGAGGCAGAATTCATTGCTGGATTGGAGGGGTAGGAGGAAGCCTAGCTTCTTCACCTATTTAAGCTCAGGGATGATAGAAAGTCAGAGTATCTGCTGAACGTGCTTCAGTTTTGCACCACCTTTCTTCCCATGACTTAGAAACATTGAATCCTCTTTTGCTCCCAAGCCCCCTTTGTATATATAAGAGAGCTTCTCTTCAGTAATAACACATTAGGATTGGCCACATTTCCTCATTGTGTCATTGTGACCTCCAGTACATTCTATTCTCTGTCTGGATTTTAATGTTCTCCCCTATAAAATAAAGCAGTTGGATCAGAATAATCATAGCTAATATTTACTGAGTATTACTGGGTGCCAGATGCTATTCTAAGTGATTTACATATATTATATTACTTTTAATTGTCTGAACAGCTCCATCTAAGGTAGATATTATTATTGTTCCCATTTTATTTTTTCAATGAGGAAGCTGAGGCACAGAGAATAAGTAACTAGCTGTATTCATTTCCTATTACTGCTATAACAAATGACTACAGGCTTAACACAAATTTATTCCCTGTGACTAAAACAACACAAGTATTCTATTACAGTTCTGGAGGCAAGAAGTCCAAAATAAGCTTCAATGGACTAAAGTCAAGATATTGTCAGGGCTGATTCTTTCTGGAAGCTGTAGGGGAGAATCCACTCCCTTGCCTTTCTAACTTATAGAGTCTACCTGTACTCTTAGCTTGTGGACCCCTTTATCTGTCTTCAAAGTACATCACTCTAATCTCTGTTTCCAGCACCTCATTACCTTCTCTCTCTGACTCTGACCCATCTAACCCTTCCTGTAAGTACACTGTGATTACTTTGGTCCACTCTCAGGATGATCTTCCCATCTGATTCTTAACTTGATCCCATCTACAAAATTTATCATGCCATGAAAGGTAACACCATCACAGGTCAAAGGGTTAGGATGTCTTTGGAAGCCATTATTCTATCTGCCACACATGCCTGAGGCAGGACCTTCCAATCAGCATGGACCCAGGCCCAGGGCACTGCCATACTGTACTGAGTCAGGAAGGGCAAACATGGCACGCAAGCCACCACTCTTCTTGATCTCATAGAACATCAGCAACTGACTGCAGTCTTCTTTCCCTCAGAATCCAAACACATCTTCAGAATCCTTCTCAACATTGCTTTCCAGTCAGCCCTATCAATTGATCTGAATTGTCATGCACATCAAAACCTGTGGGCCATTTCAGTTTTGATCGCTGATTTCCCATCCAGGGATGTCATCCAAGATTTCTGTGGTTCCAGTGACTTTTAAGAGAGTGAGTTGTGGCAAGCCTGTGTGTCCTTATTGAGAGATAATTCCTTTTTTGCTAATTCAGGTCTTTTTTTTTAGGTCTTTTTTTTTTAAGTCAGTGGCTGTGAATATAAACACTATCTCTTAAGGAGAGATGGTTATAGGAAAAGCAGGCTTATTCCAATTCCCTGGCATACTGGCCAGGCATCATGGCTTTTTCTGAAATGCTAGCTGATAATTTCAGAGTTTGGGCGGTAGGGAAGGGCGGTGGAGCACCCAAGGGGAACACAGCCCCACACTCCCGCCCCATCTGCCCGCGCTTCAAGAACATACTGTAATTTCTGAGCCCTGTAAGGGGTGGGGGAAGAGAAAATCACAACATGTTCATACAGAAGAGAAAACAAACAGCCCTCAATATCAGTCAAGGGAAACACTTTTAAAGGGCTTTTGCAAGGCCTGAAGCCAAAGGAAGTCCCCAGCAGAGCTGCTTGGAGTCCCATTCTCAGTTTCACCTTGGCCCTCCCACTTCTAAGTGTCAGAGCTTCTCTGGAGGAACAGGATTCTCTTTGTTGGAGCCCAATGTCAGACTCCCCCTAATTCAGTGTTGTTCCTTCCTAACAGTCTGCAATGTAGCAGTGGGTGCTGGGGTGGGGCACATGGGTCTCTCAAGTTGAAGCTGTATTGTTTATCCCCTGGGTGCACTGCAACCTCTAGGACCATTCACTGCACTTTACCTAGGGCATTGAATTCTCCAGGTGGTTAAAAAAATTCCATTGCAATAAGCTGATGGCACATTGACCTTTATTTGTCTTTCTGATTTCCCACTTCTTTGGGGGCCCCCAGGCTTTGCCAAGGCTTAATGAGCTAGTCCAAATGATTGCCGCACTTTGGGTCAGTATCTTTCTTAATTCACTCCTTTGCAGAGGTGCTAGCCAGCGAACGGTGGTGGAAGCTTTTCCCCCTCTGGTCACACTGTGCATGAATGATCCTTTCTCCTCTTACAGGCGTCCTTTAGTTGACCTCATTACTGCTCGCCTCCTTCCTTCCTCCTCCAGCCACAGGCAGCTTCCAGAAAACTTCCCACACTTGCTGCATTCCCCATGAAGTTTCCTGCAATCTAGATGTGTTCTTGTGGATCCCCAAGTCAATGTCATGCAGGTAGAAAGGATGAGATTGCAGGTATGGCACCTTCAAGGAGAGATTTCCTATAAAGGGAAGCTGTGAGCTCTAGGAGTCTTCTTCCTTTGTGTGATTTTGGCGTTAAGGTCCTAAAACTTAACTTTAGTCCTGTGGTTGGCATTTTCTGAAAGAATTCACATTTTGTCAGGCTGTTTCCTGATAGCAATATTTAAGAAGTTGTGGAGAGTGAAATAGACCACAGAATGTCATGCTGGAAGGAATCTCCCAAGTTCACCCAATATAAAGTTCTTATTTTACAGCTGAGAAATTTGCCCCAGGTCCAGTAGCCAGGAAGTGGCAGAGTTGTGGCCAGAATCCAGGTCCTGAGACATCTGGAACTCTTCTCAGCCCGCTTTTCCACATGATCACCCATGTATTTGTATATGAAAGTGCCTAACCGGGTAAGCATTTCCTTGACAGGTCTACACTTTTGAAAGGCAAAAGAGAGATGGAAAGAAGCAGATGTTGAGGAAATAGCTTGAGTGTATTGGCAGCCCCTGAAACATCTGGACTGGTCCAAGCCCTCTTTTCTTCGGACATTATTGGTCATGTTCGGCCGAGTGGGAAGATGGCTCATAATCCAACCATTTCATTATCAGCCCCCAAGGGCTATAGCTCTCAGCAGCAGACATACCCCCCGCCCCAGGACTGGAGGTTGCCATAGAAACAATATGGGGGTGGGGGAAGAAGCAGAGTGATCTAGGTAGATTGGAAAGAGACATTTGAAATTAGAGGTTTCTCGATGAAAGGACTTCTTGCAGGTTCTGTTGGAGTTTAGTTGAAGGCTAGTGATTGTCATTTCCCATCAAGATGCACCGTAGCATCTCTGTGGGTGTGGGGGCCTTCTGAGAAAGAAAGACATCTGACTGGGGAATGTGACAACTCCTCCAACCCAGTATAGTCCTGTGATGATCTGCCTACATGCTTGTGTGATTGTGTGTGTGCATGATTGCCTGTGAGTGTGTATGTATCACTGTGAGTGCGTATGGATTGTGTGTGTGATTGTGTGGCTGTGTGCGATTGTGGTTGTGTGTGCATGTGAGTGTGGTGGTGTGTGTGGTTGTGTCTTGTGTGTGTGATTTTTGTGTGCGGTTGTATGGTTGTATGATTGTGGTTGTATGGTTATGTATTTTTGTGAGTGTGGTTGGTGTGTGTGATTTGTGTATACTTGTGTGGTTGTATAATTTGTGTGTGATTGTGTGGTTGTATGTGATTGTGTGTGTGACCGTGTGTGTGTATAATTTGGGTGTGATTGTATGGTTTTATGTGAGTGTGGTTGTGTGTGTGTATAATTTGTGTGTGATTATGTGGTTGTGTGTATGTGAGAATGTGATCTCTTTTTACCTTGCCAACAGAAGGTTAAAAAACTCCACCTGTAGGAGGACTACACAGGAATGGCCACACCCCGAGGCCTAGCCTTGGGAAGTCATCTCCAGCTCATGGAGGAGAAGAAGCCAGTCCTATCTGGTGCTCCTGAGCCCCTAGTCCCAGTTGGCCATACTTGTTCCCGAGACGACCTTCCTCTCCTCTCAATACCCGCAGCATGGAATGGGGGATCAAAGGTCATTGTGGGAAGTGTCTCCTCAAAGGACCATGCTGAGTTGGGGCCTCGAGACTCAGGGATTAAAGTGGTGACAGGGACAAGCCATCTCCCTTGATGTGTTCCCTCCAGTCAAGTTCTAGGAGAGTGAGATGAGCATAGGAAGTGAGAGGGCAGGTGCCCCAGAAGAGGCCATGCTGTGGGGGAAGCAAGCAGAGATGTCAGGGGCATAGGAGTGCTGGAAAATAGGAGAAACGGTATTTTCCCAGTGACATTTTGAGCTGATTGGGAGGAAGTGAGCAAGGGATGCTGGTGGGGGAGGTGTCAGAGAGGAGCTGAGTAGGGACTGAAGATGAGCTACCACAACCTTTAGGATGTGCTTCAGTGATGACGCTGAGGAACATGTCAGTGAGGCATGGAGGAGAGGAGAAAACCCCAAATAACTCTGGTAATCTTCCAGGGACACATTAGGCCTAAGTGCAGGGAAATTCGTTGAAAGTACTCCCTCTAGGGGCCAGGTCTGAGCACAGTGCCAAGCAGGTCTCACAACCCTTGGCTACTAGTAAGAGACCCCTTTGTGCTTAGCTGATGGGTGGCCAAAGGGAGCCAAGAACAGTTGCTATGGTTGTAGGGTTTCTCGGACCGTATGTTTCAAGGTTTAGCCTTGTTCCTTAGATTTCATGTGTTTCCAAGAGTCCTTCCACAGCTATAGGCCCAGATGTCACATTGACCTATGGTATTGAGACTTTTTTTTTTTTTGAGTCAGTCGTCTAGGTTGGGCAGGATCACAGTTCACCACAGCCTCAACCTCCTGTACTCATGCAATCCGCCTGCCTCAGCCTCCCAAGTAGCTGGGACTACAGAAGCCTACCATGCCTAGCTAATGTTTTGATTTTTTTTGTAGCGATGAGATCTCATTATGTTGCCCAGGCTGTGTGTTGGGGCTTTTGAGGCACTTCCACATACATCACATCTCATCCCTGGTGAGGCAAAGCACTTGCTTGGGGTATACCCTTGGACAAATTATTTAATATCTTATTTGCTCAGTTTCCTTATATGAAAAGCAGAGCTAATACGATCAACCTCATTAGAGGTATATTGTTTACACTGAGTGAACAAGCATTTAAAAAACACTTAGTACATTAGCTATTTTATGGATCTTTGTACAACCCTATTGATCATGAATTCATCTTTATAATTAACAGGTAAGGAAACCTAAATTCAGTTTAAATACATTTTCAAGATCAAGAAACGATACACAAGAAAAAGAAGAACAAAGCTAATGAAAACAGAATGCAGCTTGTGTTAGAGAGCTCTTGAGATGATGGCAGAAAAACCCGAGGCCAGGTTGCAGTGTCTAGATCCCCTCTGCACTCTGTGCAGCAGGCTGGACTGACTGATAAAGCCCGTTTGGGATGACACATTAAATTGCTTTGATAGAGAGATCCCAAAATACACCCCCAAATCAGAAGTTTCTTTCTCTCTGTTATAGCTGTCTGAGTCTGGGTTTGTCACCTGGAGCATTTTCTGTGTGGTCTAAAGCTGGGCTACAAGGCTGACTGTGCTCAACCCTCAGGGCATCAAAGAGAGTGGAGGAGACCAACCCACTTCAACCTCAGCCTACACCTGTGTGGGGCACCATCATTCTGCTTACATCATGGAGCGGAGGTCCAACTGCAATGAAGACTGGGAGACGGGGTGGGAGGGACTGTCCAGCCAGGGACCAGGCTTCAATTTTATTACCACAGAGAAGAGAGAAAGCATTCTTGGTGGGCAGCTGTTAGCCTTCACCACCACAGTCAGCTCCTCTGGGCACCAAATGCCTGCGCATACCCCTCTTCTTACAAACAAAACACCCTCAATTCTGTCCCATTGGAAAACAACCCATACCGCATCAGTTTCCAAATCCAGGTCTGAGTTCTGGATCCCTGGATCTTATGTATCCCTTCTCTTCTGAGATCTGAGTGAATCTGTTGACTGTGCAGAGTTCTAGAAACTAACATAAGTGATCTCAGCCACCTCCTACTGTTCCTCACCTGTCCCCCTTCTCCATACAATATATAGTGGTGGAAGAGAGCCAGAAAATTCACAAAAACCGGTTCTATTCAGAAAAGGGAAGGAGGAGTGAAATGGGACTGGTCCACAGCAATGATGGGATTTTGCTGGGTGGGAACTAACAACCTATTGCCATGAGAGAAGAGGAAGCTTCTGATTGAGACTCCCTTTTCATGACCATCATCCTCTGTGACCAATGTATTCACCCGCAGGTCTTCCTTGCCACGTGTCTTCTGTGACTGTATGTGAGTGGGCATTATACGTCAGGTGTTCCCTATGCAAGCATGCCCTCTTGGAGGCTGACAACTTCACCACCTGCTTCCTTTTTGGATGTAATCAGGGCTGTGGTTGTTTTAAGCATAGGACAGTCACAGGCTTTTTCAGGTCCAGTCCAGCCTTTCTTTGGCAATAAATTCCCACACATAACTTAGTAGTCTTCTTGTCCACTTGCTTCCTGTGGGTTCCATGTTTCAGTAACCACAGTCAATATTCTTTTATAGACATAGTTTTTAAGTCTGCTACGTTCTTTGCTTCTTTGGACCTATACCTACTTTTTCATTTCAGTGGTGGCTGTCCTCAGGCCATTCAAAACCAACTGTAGTAGTTGGTGGAAAAGGAAGGCAGCATCCTTAAGTTGACCTTTGCCAAAGGATGTATGTTTTTGTTTGACTGAGAAGTCTTAGCAGCTTTTGAAAGAAGACTTTGAAAAAACTGTCCATCTCCTGATGCTCAGGATATGGAAGCAGATGGTATTTCCAACCTTACCCCACCCCCAATGGAAAGATGTTGTTCCTTCTATATTTGTTTGAAAAATAACCTTTAAGACATCGCCATGACTTTAGTACTCTGCGTTCTATACCAGTTAAAGTCTAAGCTGCTGTAATACAGAGACCACAAAGTGCAGTGGCTCCAATGAGGTAATTTGTTCACACAGCTGCCTAAGTTTCAGATTGGCAAGGAGCTCTGCTCCATGCAATAACCTGGGGACCCAGATTCCTTCCATATTGTTTCCCTGCCTTCATTAAGTCATTGTCTTCATCTCCATGGCTGAAACTGGGCTCCAGCAGCAGTAGGTCCACCATCCTTCAACCCAGAAGTATCTCACAATACTCTTATTCGCCTTCCTTATGTGAGATCATAGGCACATGGCCACATCTAATAGCAAAGGGAGCCTGAGGAATGGAATGTGCCTGACCACTCATCTGTCAGGCTGATGTTCTCCTATCACAGAAGATGGGGAGAAAGGATTGGGATGGGCAGTGAGCAGTCTTCATCACACATGTTATTTCTATAACGTCTGTGCCCTCATGAAGTTTACTTTGACAAATATTAAATATTCAGATTCATAGTATAACATCACATAGTGGTACACGCTATGGAGAAAAGTAATGTAAGGGGATACTGAATAATGAAAATTGTTGGTTAGCTACAGTTAGAGGAGCCTTAGGAATGTCAGTCTAACCCCTCATTTTACAGAAGAGAATGTTTAAGGTAAAATAACTAAAAGATGGTTATATCAACAAGCACATGAAAAGAGTATTCTGGAAAAAGGGCAATTTCTTCTGGTGTCTTTAAATAATACAGCAGAGTTTGGTGTCTGAGCTGTCATTCTGATAGTCTGACTTGGATTGGGTAAGGAGGTGAGCACCAGGGAGCTACATGTCCAGGTCACTAAAGTTTATCTGGAAAGGCAGGGTTGTGAGACCCTTAGAAATCCTAGTCTAAACTGTAATTCTACAGAAGAGAAATCTAAAGTCCAGAGGGAAGAATCATCTGCCCTGGATTTCACCGTGTGTGTGTGTGTGTGTGTGTGTGTGTGCAGCGTGTGTGTACCATGTGTGCACGCGCACGTGTGTGTTTCACAATTCCTGTTAAGGACGATGGCATTCAGAGGGAAGGGATGCCAGGGTGGAGAAGACACAACTAAAGCAACAGATCTGTTGGAATTGCATCAGGGTGATTCCAACTCCCCAGACACAAACATCTGCCTCTGTGCAATCCTTCCTCCCAGCCTCCTAGGTGCAAAGGAAGGCAGAAAACTGACTTTTCCTGGAAATGGCTGGAGCATGATTTTCTCCTTTCTGTATCCAAGGGGACCATGGGAGCTTTCTCCCTCCCTTTCTACCTACGGCCACATATTTCAGGCTTCTTAGTATAATTTCCAGAGTGCTTCGTTAAATAACTCACTAAACACCCCAGATACCATGCTTGGCTATGTTCACTAAGCCCCCTCATTTTACAAGTGGATCCAAAAAGCAATCAAGTTTGTCCAGCATGATTTGTTCTTTAATAAAGAAACTCTGCGATCTCACAGCTGATCTTTGCCCAGGGCTGAGGCTGCAGCCAATATGGGAGTTTTGTTTGGGAAGCATTCACAGGGGAATCTCTTCATGCCTAGTGGCAGCAATGCAGGCAACAGCTGTAAAGAAAATTCTTTTGTTACGTAAAGGAGAGAACAGGCAACCTTTCAGAGTCAGACTGGAAGGCACAGTGACAAATGACTTCAGTAAACATGTAGGATATCAGATTCATGCTCTCACATGATACTAAACTTCCAAAGATTGGGCACTGCTGATGGAGCATGAATCATCCACAAGGACATTATTTTTTGACAAAGTCTCACTGTGTCACCTAGGCTGGAGGGCACAGTGGCATGATCATAGTTCACTGCAGCCTTGAATTCCTGGGCTCAAGAGATCCTCCTGCCTCAGCCTCTTGGGTAGTTGGGACTACAGGTGTAAATCACCATACCCAGCTAAGTTTTCAATTTTTTAAAGAGACAGGATCCTACTATGTCACACAGGCTGGTCTTGAATTCTTAGCCTCAAGGCATTCTCCCAACTCAGCCTCCCACGTAGCTGGCATTACAAGATCAAGCCACCTTGCCTAGCTCCACATGGATATTCTTGAAGCAAGTTATTTGATGGCAGAGATTATATAAAACTGGCCTTTGTCTTTTAGGAAGAGTAAGATGCTAGTTGGGTCTAACTGCAACTTGGTTTCTGTAATAACCTCAGTCAATTAATTTGACTGTTTCTTCTGTGGACCCTGTATCTATTCTGTCTGAGACCCATCTTATCAGTGGCCAATATCTTGTGTTTCTTCTTTTGGAGACAAGAAGATACCTGATTACCTGGCTGGGGTCATTCCCTAGTTTCCCTCTGGCTTTGTCTGTTTGTTTTTGTTCTGGCTGTCACTCTTCAATGCCTTGATGCTTTAACTTCTGATGTTAGATTTTTACTCTCCCGTGAGTGATAACTGAGTTCTGTTCAGTGGCCATACTCTAAGCCATCATCAATAATTTACAGAGTGGTTTGTCAATAACTTTAGCTCTTTATTAAATCAAGTGTATAGATGTTCCCTATGCAAGCATTTGCTCTGCCCTGGCTTTGTGTAATGAATTCCTTAATTTACTTTACAAACAGTGCTTGTTTCTCTTCTAAGGCTCTTCCTATGAAGAGAGATTCCTGTGATTTATTTGACTTTGGATTTTCTTTCCCCATTTCCAAATCTGGAATAGAAGTGTTAAGAAGAGGGATTTATTCATTCATTCACTCAGACATATGAAGGCATTGTCCTCATCTGCACGACCAAACCTGGGCTCCAGCATCAGTGGTTCTACCATCTTTTAGCCCAGAAGTGGCTCACAGTACTCTCATTCACCTTCTTTAGATGAGATCATTAACACATGGTCACACCTAGCAGCAAAGGAATCTGGGAAATGGAGCGTGTCTGGTCACCTGTGTGTTAGGCTGCAATTTTCCTACCATAGAAGATGAGGAGAATGGATTGGGATAGACAGCAATTTCCATCACATATGCTATTTGCATAAAGTCTATACTTTCCTGAAGTTTTCTTTGACTTGAGAAGGTAAAGCAAATATTCAAATTCATAATGACGCTATGTGCCAGGCACTGTTTTAAGGCTGAGACTACAATAGTTAGTAAAATCAAAGACTGTGTATGTGTCATGATGCTGCTATCAACTCAAGGAAACAGACAATAAATACATATCCAAGTGTATCATATAATGGCAAACTGTATAAAGGAAAATAATACTGATGAGAGGATATAGGATGGTCAAAATTGCTACTTAGATAGAGTAGCCAAGAATGACAAAGATAGAAGAGGCAAAGTCCTGAGACTGGCCTGCAGTTGGGTTGTTGAGGAACATCAAAGAGCCTTTAACAGCTGGAATAGAAGGGGCAGAGAGGAATAAGGTCACCAGAGCCCATCACAGAGAACCTTGTGGGCCAGAGGAAGGCTCTGGACTTTATTCTAAGTGAGATAAGAAGCTCTTGGGCTGTCAGGAGCAAGAGAGAGCCATGATCCTATTTGTACTTTTAAAAGATCACCACTGACTGCTGCATGGACAGGAAACCAATAAGTATCTTCTTTGGAATCTTGGCATTTATGCATGTGAGGTTTTCTTGTTAGTATGTAATGTGTCAGATCTTGAAGTCATGGTTATACTGGTAAAATGCATTGTAAGATGTGGTATTGCAGATCCATTGCATACCAGTCCAATGAGTAGGATATTTACCTCTTTTTTTTTTCTATTTTGAAGATCACTTAAATAGCACAAATAAGATGCATTCCTTAATGTTTCAAAACCTCCTTTTTAAGACAAATTTGGAAAAATGTTTTAATAATCAATAACCTATTTGGTTTTTTCTTTTTAAAATTCTACTTTAAAAAAGTAGCATACCCAATTTATTTATTGACATTTATATGTATATCACTACTCTGATGAATTTTAATTTCTGCATTATTAACTATTTTCTTTCTTATTGTTAAAGATAGATGGATAGACAAATATTTTTTCTTTTGTTGATGAAATATGCCAGAAGTTATACAGCTTTATTGATTTTTTTTCCCATAGTTTTTTTTCAGATTTAGGACTTATTTATTACTTACATGTCACAGTGTTTTCTAAATTTCTTAATTGCTGCTTTTATCTATTAATTCTTTTCTCTTGATTTCTCTGAGATTTACTATTTAATCTACTGAATAGAGAGCTTAATTAATTTTTTATCAAGGTTTTGTTTAATTGAAATTATATGAAACTATGAACTTCCTTATTACAGCCTTTGTCATGATTTCATAATGTTTGCTATATGTTGTCATAATTATAAAATAGCCCACATCTACAATTTAATCATCTTTTTAATCCAAAATTTAAGATTTTATTTTTTTGAAAATATCTATTGTTGTTTTGAAAATGTAAAATAATTTATAAATGAATGAATTAAAAAGAAAATGTACCCTCCTCTTTTTTCACTCCTATGTCAACCCTAAGGGATAACTGCCTTTAACAAGCTAACATGCATCCAAATAAACCTTGTCCAAACACATATGATACAATATAAGCATATATAGTTTTATTAAAATGAGGCAATATTATAAATGTCCTCCCAATTCCTTTATTTCTTCAACAGTAAATTATGGCAGTATCCACAGTTCTATCTCATTCTTTTTAAGTGGTTATTACTTATATAGAATACACTTATTAAATCATTTACCTACTAACAAACATCTAGGCATCTAGATTTTTTTTGAATGTATATTTTATTGTACAGTAATTTGTGTCAAATACTAGATCAAAATTATGCTCATTTTTTCTTTGGGGTATAGGCATTGGTGTGCTTCTAAATGCTGTCAAACAAATAAAAACAACAATTTGATTTGTGGTATTTGCCAATTTCCATGGTGTAAATATTGCTACCATGGGTAATTTCAAGCTACCAAATGCTTTAAAAAAAGCCTCCTAAATATTTAACTATAGACTCTTGTGAGCTGGTACAAATAAATTCAAGATGATTTCAGCACACCACTCCGAAAGCCTAATTGCCTCCAAAATTACTGGGTTAACATATACTCATGCTGTATATGTGAGTGTACTTTTATCTATAACTTCAATAATCCTGAATATTAAGAATCTTTCTGGGTTTTCCAATCTGAGAGATTTAAAAAATTGATTTTCACTGTTATTTAGTTTGCCTTTCTTTTCCTGCATTTAATACCACTTATATTTCTTCTATGAATAGCTTATTCATATTATTTGTCCTCCCTCTTTTTTTTAATTTCAACATTTTAATTCTACATGCTATACATTTCTCTAGCAGCTAAGGATGCCAAAGTGAACAAGACATATTGTTTTCTCTGCCCTAGTAAAGAAAAATTCTAGGTAAATTCTAAGATAACCAGAGACAACTAATCAGACAGACAAAAGTATTGCAAGTTGGAAACAAACCATGAAGCTAACAACACAGGAGCTAAACTAGAAAATAAAAGAGGCATCTTCTTTAGCTATTACATTTGGGGAAGACCTCCCTGGGATGGTGGCACTTAAGGGTATGGAGGATCCAGCCAGGCAGACAGTGCATGCCGAGAACTGGGGGGTTTGAGGTGGTATTGATAAGCTTTCCATACAGCAGCAATAACCTCTGAGAAGTCAGGGAGATTTGGAAAGACCAGCAAGTCCAGAGCTTGGTGATGATGGAGGAGAGGTGACTAAGACAAAGTGGGAGAGAAAGAGGAGGACCAGAATTGGATGGTCAGCTGCTAAAGTGTTTTAGGTAGAGAACGGATATAATGCTATTGAAATAAAAATATTTTTTAAAAAAACTTTCACAGTTGTTCATAGAATATAGAGAAGCAAGAGAGGAATCTGGGAAGAGGCTGTGTGTTGTACAATCCTGTTGAACAACTCCAGGAAGTGCCATTCAAGCTAAACTTGTGCTATACAGTAACTGACAGCCCTGTGGACAAAAATGACAGATTATTTAGTCTTTTCTTTATTGTATTTTAGCTGTATTTTGGAAAAATAGATCGTTTTGGTTACTATTTATGTCATAAATATTTTTCTACAGTTGATTATAACCGATTTCATGATTCAGAGTATCTAAGTTTTAAATTTTCATGAAATTGGATTCATGAAATAAGAAATCTTTTCCTTTATTGATGCTGAGTTTCTCTTCTTTAAGAAGAGCATCCCTTTTGCAAGTTTAAAAATTATGCTTTCATGTATTTTTCTTTTGATACTTATACTTGGAAAAAATCTTAGATTTTAAAGTGAATGTGGAAATTACTTTGATCAATAAATAAGATGGGAAATGAACTTTTATATATGTTTACTGTATACCTGTATATCACTCATGCTTTAAAAAAAATTGGAGCTCTATCTATAGTACATTTTGAAGCTCTATAGTACATTTGAAGTGCAAATCTCCCCCCATATGATTCCTTTACAAAATATTATTAGTTGTTCATGTGCATTTTTTCTGTAAGACTGCTAGAATGAACTTGTTCAAGTTCTACAAAAAATAAACAAAAAACAAGACAAAACAAAAACTCAGTGAGATTTTAAAAGGGGTTGAATGGAATTCATAGCTTAAATCATGGTGATTGACACATCTTAAACATCTTGAGTTTTTCCATCCAGTGATATGTCTTTTCAGTTATTCAGACTTTCCTTCTTTTTTCTCTTTGGCAAAGTTTTTATAGTTTTTAATCATGGAGTTCTGATATTTTCTTGTGTTTCTTACAAGGCATTTATCATTTTTCTTATTAAATAAATGGAGCTACTTTTCATTGAATTTTGCCAGTGTGTAGGAAAGCTATTGATTTTTGTGTGTTTTTCTTCTATCTGGTACCTTATTGAATTTTTTTTACCAGTTTTAATAGTGGTTCAGTTGATTGCCTTGGATTTTATAAGTAAGCTATCATATCATCTACAAATAATGACAGTTATACCTCTTGTATTTCAGTATTTCTTTCTCTTAATTTTTTTGTTATTGCATTGATTGTGATCTCTTTAAAAAAAGATAAACAATTATCGTGGTAACAGGCACTCCTTATAGAAATGTGTCTTGGGATTCATCATTAAGTTAACCTTTACAGGTTACTAAAAAATGACTTACGAAAAAATGACTTTTCAAGTTACTAAAAATGACATTTTTAAATGAATTTTTAAAAGTGACTTTTTCTGCACTTAGAGTGATGATGATATGATATTTCTTTTTTATAATGTCATGAATTATATAACATATTTTGATTTTACATTGTTAAACTTTGCTTGTATTCTTGGAATAAATTCACCTTGGCCTTGATACTTTATTGTACTATTACTCTGCGAATTAGTTTGCTGACATTTAAAAAAAAAAATTTATTATTTATTTTTATTATAAAGATGTGGGATACAATTCAGGGTCAGGTATACAAACACTGATTATGCAGGTACCCTTGTTGATGAGGTATGCCCCTCCTTCCCCTAGCAGTTTCCCTCAACTGCCAATCCCACACCCCCCTTCCCCTGACAGTTTTCTACTCCTGCCAATCCCTTTCTTATAGTATTATAATTGTTCAAGGTTTGCTTATGAGTGAGAACATATTGTACTTTGTTCTTTGTTTCTGTGCTAGATCACTGAGTATGATAGATTCTAAATCCATCCAAATTGCTGCCAAGTCCATATGTTTGTCCTTATTTATGGCTGCATAATATTCCATTGTGTATATGTACATTTTTTTAATCCAGTCCAGCTTTGATGGGCAGCATGGTTGGTTCCATGTTTTCGCTATTGTGAATAGTGCTGCAACAAACATACATGTGCAGGTATCTTTTTTGTAGAATGATTTGAGTTCCTCTGGGTATATTCCCAATAGGGGAATTGCTGAGTCATATGGAAGGTCAATTTCTAGTTCTCTCAGAAATTGCCACACTGTCTTCCAAAGAAGTTGCACTTGTTTGCATTCCCACCAGCAGTGGAGAAGTGTTCCCTTTTCTTTGCATCCTCAGCAGCATCTGTTGTTCGTTTTATTAATGATGGCCATTCTTACTAGGGCTAGGTGGTATCTCAATGTGGTTTTGATTTGCATTTCTCTGATGATAAGTGAGGCTGAGCACTTTTTTATGTGTCTGTTGGCTGCCAGTATAACCAAAACAATCCTTAGCAAAAGAAACAGAGCAGGAGGTATCACACTTCCAGAACTTCAAATTTTACTCTAAGGCTACAGTAACCAATGGAACAGGATAGAGATTCCGAAAGCAAAGCCTCAATTTCTCAACCAACTCATCTTTGACAAAGCCTCCAACGACAACCACTGGGGTGAGGAGAACCTACTCGGTAAATGGTGCTGGGAAAACTGACTGACCACATGCAGAAGATTGAAACAGTTTGCTGACATTTTATTTATTTATTTTTGTATCAAAATTTGGTTTAGTTTTGATAAAAGAAAACAGAGTTCTGACACTTGTATTTATTACAAGGCATTTTATAATTTAGACTCAAAGGATGATTGAATTTTTTTATTAATCTCTTTTTATGCTCTGAAGTGGTTCAGATAACAAAAATATTATATATTATTTAAAAGTCTGATCAAAATTAGTCATCAAATGATTTGGGCATGGTAAATTTTGAGGAAAATAGCTCTTTGTTCATTATCTTCTCTTGCTACTAACATATTAATTTTTATTATGAGTACATTTTGTTTATTTTATCTCGTTTCAAATTTATTGGTATAAAGTTAAATATAGTGTTTTCAAAATTAATTGTAAAGTTTTCACAGTGGCCCTTCATACTTTTCCTTTGCTATTTTTAATGTTGTCTGGATTTGTGTGGGTTTACTTTATTTAACTGAGACCATTTTTCCAACATTTTATTTATTGGGCTTTTTAATAAAATAGGTTTGAGTATGATTATCAGATCTGTTTTTTATATTCAGTTGGTTTCTTTGTGTTTGTATTAATTCCATCCTTCTCTTTTATTTAGGCTTATTTCACTGTGTTCATTCTTGTTTTTTTTTTTTTTTTTTAACAGATACATTTAAGTTTATAAGTTTTCCTCTGAGTAAGACTTTGGCTACATCTCCTACATTTTGAAATATAGGGATTTAGTTTTATTATTTTCTTAATGATGTATAATTTTAGCTTGACTTGCCTTTCTTAAACAAAACTTATTTAGAGGACTGCTTATGTTTACATTTTAAAATATTCTAGATCATTATTATTTTAGACATTGCTCCCTTATCCATATATAATTTTGATTTGAGAATGAGCTCTTTTTATGATTTCTGCTTTGATAGGTTTATTGAGATTTTATTTTTAGCTTGGTGACTGATTTTTTAAAATGTTTTATAGATGTTTAAAAAATGTCTTTTTATCTTTGTTTAACTATCTATTCATGTTTGTAAGTTGTGTTGTGTGTAATTTATATGTTGTATGTATTTTTTCTGATTCATATTTTTAAGATATTAGTGAATTCGTTATGCCTTTCGGCATACTTGTTTTGTCAAACTGTCTTGTATTTCTTTGAATTTTGCTTCAAATATTTCTTTAGAAAAAAAAAGAGCATTTCCAGAGAAAGACGTACCAAACATGATTGAAAATGAGCAGTCCGAGGAAACTCATGACAGATTTCAGAAGCCCTATGAACAGAATGGTCCCAGAGAAGACCCAGCCATACCCTTTTATCAACATAAATGATTTCAGCATGAACTTGATTCCACCATAGGATCCAGCTAGTCCCACAATATGGAAGAAGCATCAAGAACGTACCTTATTCACAAACAACGTGGAGAGTTGGAGGCTTTGTTTAGCCAGACCATGTTTCCAGATAAAAATCTCCAGAAGGAACTAGCTTTGAAACTCAACCTATGGGAGTCAACAGTAAAGGTTTGGTTCAGGCACAGGTGATTTAAATTGAAGGAGCAGCAGCAATAGCAGCAACAGCAATCACCAAAGCAAAGCACCAAACCAGATTCTGCTGGTAAAGAAGACAACGCCTCTCTCACCCAGAATGGCCAATCCTTACTTACTTTGTCCTGTGGTTTCAGATTTCTATAGCTCCCTTCCACCTCAGTCCTTACGCCCTTCCAATCGGGCATGGGACTTTACCTATACTGAGAGTCCCACAGGTGATTTCCAAGTACAAAACTCTTAGTCGGAGAAGATGGTGACTTCAGTTCCTCCTTTGTCCTCTGATGCCTATGACATATGACATAGCCCAAATAATAGAACCATACAGTTTACCTGATAAGAATGAGATATCCAGCTCTTCCTTCCACTGTCTATATCAGTATCTCTCACCCACAAGGCACCACATAGGAGGACAGGATTCCTCTCTCAACACCTTTGCTACTTCAGTTGTAGGTCTATCTCCTGGGCAAACCTGGTCCAGTGTGACAAGCCAAGGCTTTGAAGCCTATAATCTAAGAGACAGCCTGGCATTCCAGAATGGTGCCCATATGATAGACTTTGGATTTCTCTGATCAAGTACCAATAAGTACCAGACAATTTGAAAAGAGAAAAAAAAAATTTTTTTTATTGTTTTTTATTTTTATTAAAAAACCTATGATTACTATTACTTTGGTTTATACATTTTACCAAAACATAGTATTTCTTTTTTTTCCTATCTCTTTTTTTTTATTTTAAAAAAGTGGGGTACAATTCATGGTTAGGTATACAAACATTTATTATGCTGGTACCTTTGTTGATGAGATGTACCTCTCCCTCCCCTAGCAGTTTCCCTCAACTGCCAATCCCACCCCCCTTCCCCTGGCAGTTTCCCACTACTGACAATCCCTTTCTTATAGTATTATGATAAGTGTTCAAGGTCCACTTATGAGTGAGAACATATGGTACTCTGTTCTTTGTTTTTGTGATAAATCACTGAGTATGATCGACTTTAAATCCATCCAAGTTGCTGCGAAGTCCATATGTTTGTCCTTCTTTATGGCTGCATAATATTCCATTGTGTATATGTGCCACATTTTTTCATCCAGTCCATCTTTGATGGGCAGCATAGTTGGGTCCATGTTTTTGCTATTGTGAATAGAACTGCAACAACATAGTGTTTCTTTTTAATCCCTTTTCATGCCTCTTTTGCTTTATGTTGTCTGTTATTTAGTATTTTCAGTCCTAATTCCTTATTATAGTATATAGTTGATCTTTGTTTAGCACTTTATTTTCTGCCTTTTTATCACTTTGTTTATATAATACACATATATACACACACACACATATATGCATGCACACTCACAATATGCATATTTGGATGTTGTTTGTTTTTACTACTTAGGAATCCTTAAAATAAATAGTTGAACTGGATTGCCAGCCACAGTATAAATAACTATTTAGATTTTCCTTTATTTTGATTGGTTTTTATTTGCTTACTTGCCTACCTGCTTGCCTTCCTTCCTCCCCTTCCTTCTTTTGTTTTTATTTTTTTCTCTGTTTTGGTAAATCCTCCCTTCCTTTTTAAAAATAGATTGTGAGTATATGGTAGGCAATTTCTATGAATGTTTATATTTTTGAAAATGTCTTTTTTTGTGCTATTCTGTATATAATTATTTTCATTCTAATTTAAAAAAATTTTTTTATTATAGAAAAATTTCAGACATATACAAATGTATAAAGAAGAGCAAGGTGAACTCTGTACTTATCCCTCAGCTACTCTTGATTTATCTAACCTGTCCCCCACTCCTCCCATCTCACACCTCTACAATGGGTTATTTTGAAGATAAATCCCAGATACCATATAATTTCATCCATCCATAATAGTAAATACTTTTGTGTGCTTTTCTGAAAGATAAAAAGATAAAGGCACTTTTTGGAAATGTAACCACAATGCCACTATTGCACTAAAAAATGGAACATTACTTCCTTAACACATTAAAATTAGATTCAAGTTATTTGAACCTCAACGCTTTGAAGTCATTGTCCCATTGTTTTCTGACACCTAATTTTGCAGGTGAGAAGTATAATACTAATCTCTCTTTGTAAATTAACTTTGGTTTTACTTTTTGGAAACTGGCAATATTTTCTCTACTTGGGATTCACATATTTTCGTATGTCTCCTTTTCTAGGCTCTGACCACACTGGCCCTCTTCTGGTTTCTAACATGCCCAGCCATAGGGCCCTTGTACAAGCTGTTCCCTCTTCTTGAATGCTGTTCTCACATGCACCATCCTGCCACACCCTACCAGGTCCTATAGATGTAAGCCTAACCACATGGCTCTGATATGCTGCCTGGGCACCCTCCTGGCTTAAACTGTTACACACCATTTGTCTGTCCTTCATCACTCTTGTCATAACTGTAATTGTGCATTTTGTGTATATATGTGTGTTTTAGTATATTGTCTATTTTTCCTACTACCCACAGACTCCATGAGGGCAGGGACTGTCTGTCCTTGCACTGCAATGCGTACACAGTACCTACCATCATACTTTGCATAGAAAGAGGCACTCAGTAAATGTTTATTAGATATTTGAATGTTTGAATGAGTGAATGAAGAATATCTTCATAAGATACTCCATGTCTTTATTCTCTAGATACTTTTGGATTTTTAAAAATTTCATCCTTTTCTTTCACTGTTCCTAGAATTATAATTAGATTGATATTTGAGTTTGCTCAAGCTATCTGCAATGGCTTTTAACTTTTCTCTCATAATTCTGTCACCCTTTTTCCTAGAGTTTATTCATTTGTGCTTCAGTCTTGTCTCTTCTGGTACTCAGCTCTTTATTCACATATTGATTCTTGTTTTTATTATGTTTTATTTTCTAAGAATTTATTTCTTTTTAATGAGAGTGTATTCCTTGGGAGAGGTATAATATTATTCCAAATGTCTCTGGGGGAACTAATTTTACTTATTTAAAGTTGTCTTCTGTTTCTTGAGTTCATTCTGTCTTTAGTAGTTCTTTAGTTGGTTCAGTCTAGTCATGCTGTTGTTTTCCTTGAAAAGTTGCAATCTATGGATTGACTTCTTACTTTTCAAATTAAGACTTACTTCTCAAATTAGTCTAAATGTTATCTTTGACTTACCTTCTTTTACAAATGGGAGGAAAATGACATAATAGCTTTATGATTATTCAAATAATTTGATTTCTTCATGTTTGAGGATATAAAGATTACCCAAAATGTACCATCAATTCCTTCAACTGTTAGCTAAGGTTAATTGAGCACATACTACATTGCTAGTCATTGGAGATAGGAATATGAGTAGTTTCTGTTCTTTCCCTTGTCAATTCAGTTAAATAAGACTGGAAGCACATGTAAACCAGTTACAGTACTGCAGTGTTGCATTGTAATCATGTTAATGGATTGCCTGAAAAGAAAACCAGAAGTCAAGAACTCAGAAACATTCTAAGGTACTCGAAAGGAAAAATAAGTGGTTATTTCTTCTTTGCGTTCCTAGTGTTCTGGAATATAGTACATCCTCACTTCATTTTTAATACATGAATTGGCATTCAGAGAATGAGATAATTAATGTAAGACATCTGAGCAGAAGTTTTCTATTGCTTAAATAAATATTTTCAATTATTTATCTGGACATAGTGGAGACAACTATTTTAAACATTAGTGGTGTCTTGACTGTCTTTAGGGTACATTGTAGATATCCTTGATGCAATTAAGAGACAAAAGAGCTGTTTCAGGGAAATTGAGAAGTAATAGGTCTTAAGTCCCCAGTCTGTAGTTCCCCATTGTCTGTGTGTGAGGGCTGGTTGATGTCAGGGGGAGAGGGAAGAAATGAGAGGTGGGGGTCGGGGAGAGAGCAGCAGCAGCAACAAGAGAAAAACACAGACAAGTAAAGGGACATCTGTGAAGAAGTGTTCATCTTTAGACCCACCACCCTCTTCTGTTCTGTGACTTAATAATATCTTTCAGGAGCCATATAACTCACTTATAAGTATGAGATACCTTGTGCTTCAGATAATCAACATCTTGTGAAAATGTATCAACTGGATATAATGGAGAGTGGGAAATGTGGTATCAGATTGATCCTATAAAGTTGCAGATTCAGGAACATTCTCTTTCATGTCTATATTAAACTGTATCAGTTTGGGTTGGTTGTTTTTGTAAACAAAGTATAAAATATATACCTAATGTTGCATAAACAAATAGAGATATAAATAATAACAAATTATTTATATATTATGTATTATAAATATTATATATTATTTTATATATCATATATTATACATTGTAAATATAATAATAACAAATAGAGATATTTTTCTCAAAAAATAAGAGGCATGGAGTATTTACTGAGTAGCTCAGTGATATACTAGCCAATATCTATCATTTTCATGGTCTCACGTCACAAGATGTCTTCTATAGTACCATATACCACATTTACATTTAAGGTTGGGATAATAGAGACAAAAGATGAATTTTAGCTATATATCTTATTTGTCAGGAAAGCTAATGCAGTTCCAGGAAATGTCTTTTCACCTGTTGTATTACAGACCTAGATAATATGGACACAACTAGCTGCAAGGGAGGATAGGAAAGGAGTAGTTAGCATCTCCAGCTTCTTTAGGAAAGCCAGGCAAATAAGAAAGGGAATGAAAATGAGTCTTTGGTTGGCAACCAATAATATTGGTCAGGGGTTTGAGATTTTGCAAGGTGGATTATTTGTGTGCTTTAACTTGAATCCTGTCTATGACTTTGTATTTTAAAAGCATTCATGAACAATAGCATATAGTCTTTTATTAATCGATTTACAATAAATCATTTTCTTCTCAGGGATACTAGCCCAGTATATTTGATCCATGGGGGAAATCCATTGTATTTACAAATGAATTGATCCAAATGTAAAATGTCAGATTTCTATGTGAGTGCATTCATCAAGTATCTTACTTAAAGATTTTCAGGATCCTAGAAAAAAAAATGTGGAATTACATCCATTCTTTAAAGGAACAGGGGAAGCATCAGTAGGTTGCTTATTTTATAAAATAATTGTGAGGTTTTTCATTAGATTTTAAGGATTCCCAAAGGTTTGAATGTTTGAGGGAGAGAAGGAGAAAGAGTTAAATCAGGAGAAGAGAGGAGTGATTCACTGATCCTATTATTCCTGACAAATATTTTCAGGTCAGGTTAACCAGTCTTTCCCACCCTATGCCCACAGGACTAAATGTTTCACAAGTCCTTCAGCAAGAAAGTTCACCAAGGAACTTGGAATTCCATTCTGTTCCTTAATCTGTCACTGAGAACAGGGTGAGTTCTTTAAAACTTACATTGTTCTAATTTTATCTAAACTTCATTAGCTTGTCTTAAAATAATTCCCAAACCAAAGAATAATAGAAAGCTGGCTCTCATCCCATCCAACTACCTTTATGTTACTAACGAGCAACTTGAGACATAGGGAAAGGATTGCTCAAGGTCATAGAACTCATAACAATACATAATAATGTATAATACTTCAGGTCCAAGCTGGTACTTGAACCTGCAGGCTTTGCTTTCCGAGTCCAGGGCATTGTAGGCTGCAGCTCACCAATTATCCCTTTTTTATGTGGGTCCTGATCCTTTCTTTTCCTCACACTCCAGATGCTCCGGCATGGATTTAGTTCCCCGATTTACAGTTTTGGTTTTACCTGGGCTTCATTTCCCTTTTAAAATAGATTTATTGAGATATAATTTACATACCATACAATGGACCCATTTTTCCTTTAATTTTTACTGCAGCCAGAAATCTGGATCCCAGCTTCTAAAATGTCAAATAGAGAAGGAGGCCTATTCCAAATAAGATGATTGTGGGAGCCCTCGACACCTCAGGGTGTATACTCGGCAATATATAACCTGAAATAGTGCACCCCTATTTCACAGAAATGACAACCCAAAAAGACCCACATGTCTAGATTTCTGGCTCTAAATCTTTTGGGAATATTTCCCACCCATCTGCAGCTCTTCTCAGCTTTGGTGGCGGGTTTTCATCTTATCTAAGATTCGTGTAAGTGTGTCAGACTGGCACATGTAGGCTGTTGAATCTGATGCCCATACACAAGAGAAGACTTTCCAATCCGTTTCCTGTCTATGACACCCTTCCTTTCCCCTGTAACACAAAGAAGGAAAATTATCTGTGAGATGTCTTTGGCATGAAAGGAAAAAGAAAAAAGTCACATTTATTTATTCATCCAGTAAATAACTCCTGAATACCTCCTGAGTGTTGTAGCCCATGCTAGGCATAGGGGATATTCAGTAAGTCAAAACAGACAGTGGCTCTGACCTTCCAGAGCTCACAGGAAATGTGTTGAGCTTCCTAGTGAGTAAAAGTTCTTTTCTCTCATGGAAATCTGCAAATGCACTTGGGTGGTAGGTGGCAGTGTGGAGAACACAGCTGTACCCCTAGTTGGGGAGTGGAGAGTAGAGGACACACCAGCTGTAATCCTCTCCCTCCTCCCCAACTCCTCAAGTCCCACCTGGAATTCTTCTGCAAACCTTTGAGAATCCAAGCTGGGAAGCCTGAAACCATATTCTGGAGATCTGTGAGGTATGGCTTCTAAGTTTACTTTTAAATCTCAAACTACTATCCCACCTTGCCCCCCTCCCCAATATAGTTAGATCTTCTTATTTCACAAATGAGAAAGCAGAAGCTCAGAGAAGTGACAGCAGTTACCCAAAGTGGCATGGCTAATTAGCACAGCCAGGGCAGGGTCATCAATCACCTCCCTACCTGGTCCCTGGTGCTCTCCCCACCTCACTGGTTCTGCCCTAAATCCTTCTTTTGCCAATTTTGCTCCACACAACCAAGCAAACTGCCCAACCGAGCAGCAAACCCTGATATCCCAGATACTGACTCTAGTTCCTTACCCCATATGGGTCGACTGTCCCTGAAAAAGTACCACCTGAGAAACATGCCATCATTCTCAAATGGCAACTTGATATGTCAGCCTGCCTTTGATCTAGGCAAGGATCACCTCAAGTGGAAATTAGAAACTTAGGGGCACATAGAAGCAGACCCAATTGTGAAGCAGGAATGCTGCATTCTGAGTTTCAGCTTATCAGGCTGAAGGGGCAGCGGGGCTTTGGCAGGTTAAACTGCACAAGCTGTAGAAACAGGACAGTGCCAATACTTTTCTAGGACTGCATCAGATAAACTGGGACATCTGCAATATTTCCTAAGCAAACTAGGTTACCCTCCCCGCTGCTGCGGCTACCCGAGGGCATTGGGCAGCTGGGTGACCCAGAAATGGCCATCTCCTTGTCCAGCTCCATCTGGAATTCTAGCCCCTCATTCCAGGACACTGGCAACCCCTAGGTGGAAGCGAGCTTTACAACACAAAATGGAATCAAGCCCATTCTTATTGCAGAAAGCATATCCCAAACAATTAGGGGGAAAGAGGCGTTTACCTTAAAAAAAAAAAAAAACCAAAAAACCAAAAAACAGAATTAGGAAGTGAAATGGCAATAAATCTTTCCTGTAGTCTGGAGAAGTGTCACAATTTTAGGAAAGTGTGCCATGTTTAAGGGGGAAAAAAAAAGGCTTGCTGTCAAGACACATTGATTTGGGACGCTAAACAGGGAGAAATTACTTCCTCTCTGGCCCTAACTTTCTCAGTGGTACAATGAAGAAGTTTGCTTAGATGATCTGTAAGAGTCTTTTCGGTTTTGAAAGTCTATGATTATAGCTGGGCAAAGTAGTGTGTATCTGTAGTCCCAGCTACTCAGCAGGCTGAGGCAGGAGGATTGCTTGAACCCGGGAGTTGGAGGCTGCAGTGAGCTATGACCTCCCCTACATTCCAGTCTGGATGACAGAGTGAGACCCCATCTCTAATTTTTTAAGAAAAGTCTATGATTATACATGATCTCTAGTCAACAATACCAGAAAACAATAAAGAGGACAACCACTGTCTAAGATGCCCCTTCCCCAACCCAAAAGGCTTGTCGACTTCGTGACTGGATGGCCCCATAAAGCAGTATCAGAAACCCCAAATGTGAGGATGTAGTGCAAGGACAAGAAAGGTAGTTTAGGTCAGCTGCATTTCTACTTCCCTCCATAGATATATGTACTCTCAAGTTCACTCCTACTTCCAGAGCATTCAGAGTCCCATGTGCGTTTGTGTGTGTGGTGTAGTATTGCGGGTTCCAAACTCCTAATGATGCCAGTAAGAACTGAGAACCAAGAGTGAATCCTATGGCTGATCACCAACAGGGCAGTCTTAGGGTTGAGGCCAAACTTATTTACTCAATCATTTGTAATGACATGGCACCATATTTAACCAGCGCCTCAACCTTCTGAATCCTAGACCATCTGTCTGTCACTGTTAATTGGCTCCAGACGGAGATGTGCTCAGAGGACATTTCAGCAAGTGCACATTGGGCATGATGAGAAGTGTTTAGATCTGAACCTCTGAGTAAAATTCTCTGGCCTTGGAGGCATAGACTGAACCAGTCATGAATCCACTGAACTACTGATTCTCAGAATATAGGCAGGCTTTCTCCCTTGGGCCACACGTTGGCCTCCCAACATTCCAGAGTGAAGAGTCTTCTCCCAAGGAGCAAGCAGCCCCTGAATAACCTTTTTATTAAAAAAGGATTTTTTAAAGATGGGATCTTGCTCTTTTGCCCAGGCTGGAGTACAGTTGTATGATAATAGCTTGAAGCAGTCTGAACTCCTAGGCTCTGGTCATCCTCCCACCTTAGCCTCCCAAGTCACTGGGACTACAGGCATGTGCCCACCACATCTGGCTAACCCCTGGGTTATTTTACTACATACCCAGCAAAGTAGGCTTTCAGGGAAACAATTTTAAGCAATAAGATTCTGAAATAGCAAACTAGATAGTATAAAAGACATTTTCAATGTCCATTTGCATTCTTGTCCTTCAAATCTGTGAACATTTTAAATGTCTAGATGGAAGCAAGAGGAACCCTAGGGTTGAAATGAACCTACAAAGTATAAGGGAACCATCTACAAGGGACTGATGTTCAAATAAATAGCATTGAGGATAGATGGGTCTAAAAATTAAGTGTTTGAAACCTAGGGTGCAGCATCAGAGGCCAGAGTAACTATTATTTCACTTCCAAATTCAAGCAGGATGAAGGGACTATTCCTAGGTTGCACTCCACCAACATGCATTCATCTGGGAAAACCTGACTGTTCTCAGGTAGTGTGGTTTAGATAGATTACCATGATAGGGTTAATGCAGTTACTGCAGTTCATGTTTCTGGTGTTTACTAGCTGAACGACCTTGGGCAAGTCGTTTCAGTTCCCATGATAGAAATGAGAGGGTGAGGATCAGTTTTCCCATGATAGAAATGAGAGGGTGAGACCAAAATATCCTCTAGTACTTTAGCCTAGAGAGGCTTCAGGACTCTGTTAAGAAGAGGAGAGGAAGAGGCTCCATCTACTTTATATTGGTGAAACTTTTGTTAGTAAGTGAAAATGGTGAATCAAATATATATCTAGTAACACTGAAGAAAGAAGTATAAACTTGTGACAAAAGACAACTGAAATTCTTCAAGTGAGGCTTATTCCAGAAGCATTTTACACACACAATTTAATAAATTTTAAAACATATTTTTCAATAAGTGAAAAATTCATTCACTTTTTTATGAGACAATAGCTTATTCCTTTGTCAATGTGTAGTTATGCAACCTCGGCATGGTCTTTTAACCCTTCTAAGCCTCAATTTCTTCATCTAGCAAGTGGAGATAATGAAAACTATGTCAAGGCAACAAATGAACCACAAAAGAGTACAACATATTGGTTAGGAAATTAGGTCCTGGACTCTGGCCACATGATTGCAGGTTCTCAGCTCTGTGACCTTGGTGCCATTCCCTCACCTCTATGGGCTTCGGTCCTACCACCTGTAAACAGGGATAATGATAACGCTTTCCCCTCAGGGCGCTTTGCATGTAATGAGATGATTAGGAGCATGGCTCTGGGGCTGGACTTGGAAGGGTCTAAAATTCTGTTCTGACATTTACTAGTTGTATAATCACAGACTTTTTTTTTAACCACAGACAACTTAATTAACCCTCTTATGCCTTGGTTTCTCCGTCCAAAAATGGGAATGGCAATGGGGCTTATCCTCCAGGGTTTTTTTGTTTTGTTTTGCTTTTTGATAATTCAGTCATTATATTGAAAGTGCTTGGAACAGTACCTGGTGTAAATAAATTGTGTGTGTGTGTTTTGTTAATTAGAAAACAGTCAACAAGAGTTATATAACAAACATCTCAACAGAAACTACAAGCTCACGGAGTTTATATCACAGAGGGGACAGACAGACAATACACAATTTAAGCAACAAATATGTGGTAGGTCAGGTAGAGAAAAGTATGATAGAGAAGAAACAAAGGAAACAGGGGAAGGGGGTGATGGAGAGTGAGGAAAGGGGATCTCCTTATGAAGTGAGGGGGTGTAACTTGAGGCCAGCCCAGGCAGGGAGCACAGGGAATGTAGAGGCCCAAGCTCAAAAGTGCTTCTGCTGCAAATAACAACAGTGATAACACCGATGATAACAATAAATAGAAACAATGCCTTAATGAATAGTGCTCAGCGGGTATTCAGGACACAACTCAGGCACACTAGCCTGTCTTAGCCTCTTGAGTTAGTGCAGTCAGCATGAGTCTTAAGATTGCAATCAGTTGTATTCAAAGGGAATAAAGACAGAATGGCAGGCTTCCCACTTCACATGCCATTCGGCTGACTAGCAGCCCCTGGTGCAGCCCCTTCCAGCTTCACATTAAGTGACCTATGAAGACGTGAAGAAGTACAGTTGCTCATGGACTACTGCATGCAGACACTGTGGGTCAAACTTGCTATCAGAATCTTGAAGGAGTTTTCACTAATTCCAATGCTGTTGCATCTAGATTAAAAAGTGTAAATCGGCATTAAATTTGTGGAATTAATGTGGGTAGGGTTGCCATTCACTATTATCTCAGTGACTGCCCATCGATTGAGAAACTATGGTTTCCAGATAAACTGGGCATCCATCCTCTCTCCAGCTGATACATTTTTGCCCTTTCCCTTCCTGACTCTTGTCTGTAAACTCCAGACAACAAGCGTAGGGGACAAAGAGATGAATGATGGTACAATGCTTCTTGGCAGATACAGTCTCCACATGAGCAAAATGTCTTAGGTAAGGGTAGAGTTGGGAAAAGCCTTGGGAACAAGGGGCAGTACAGCTTTTCTTATACTGTTTCATTAAGGAAACCTGCAAGAACCAGTCAGTGGAGACAAAAGAAAGTCGCATCGTGGTTCTGGTCTGCATTCTTAGCCATTGCAGGGTAGAGGAAACTTAAAATAGAATATGTGAAAGAGGAATGTATAGGCCCATTGTGTATAATGTGTTCAGACACACACTGGATCAAGGTGCTCAAGTGATGTTTTTCTCTCTCTTTCTTTCTCCTTTTCTCCACTGTCTCTCTGTTTGCCTTTACTTTATTTTATTCTTGGCAGGCTGTTGCCTTATGATGGGATTATGGCCCGCAGCAACTCCTAATTTTCATCATCCGTACAGCTTAATATTCCAGAGTAAAGCGAAGCCTTTCCTGGCATTTTCGGTGAACGTTCTAGGATTCTGGTTGACTTGTCTTGGATGGACCCATATCTAAACCAGATTCAGGGGGATAGGGTATTCTGATTGGCCAAACCATAGTCATGCTGTTGCCACTCAAGTGCCTTGGAGAGGAGCAGCCAGCCCATCTGGACCACTTGGATGAGGAAGCATTGCTATGGGAAGAGGCTGATGTGGTTCCTTAAAGTCAGGGCTTCTAGGCAAATGAAAAGCTCACATTCATTTTGTCTGTGCTGGACAATGCCAGGGCAGGGAGAGGGTAGAACTGACATCAGGCAAAGGCTATTTGATGAGGATGACAAATTGAGAATTTTTCCTAAAACTCTGAGGGTATGCTAGAGATAGAGACAGAGACAGAGACAGAGATAGAGGGAGACATGGGGGAGGAGGAGAGAGGAGGATAGGAGAGATGAGGACAAAAGAGAGAGGAGAAGATATAGATAGGAAAGGCAGAGAAAAGGCTAAAATTAGACTCGTTCCTACAGAAAATCAACAACAACTTTTTAAAAAGTCATAATCAAAGATACAGACGAATCAACTTCCCTGAGCTTCCCTGGGATCCAAGTTAAAAGGGTACTGTTTATTACAGGCAAAAACAAAAGTAAAAATATCCATGCTCGAGGCACCTTGCCAGATGACCAACAAATATGAGCAAGGAAAAGATTCAGTAAGCACCCAGTTGCTTAAGATAATTTAAAGATCACTATATATTCAAAGTAATACAATTTAGGCTGGCCTGGGTCTTCTCTCTGGTATCAACGGCCAGGGACAGTGGGGAAGTGCCTGACTGTTCTGAGTGCTTGTGAGTCAGGAATTTCATGCCAATACAAAGCATCTCACATCTAGAGACAACATGAAGTCATTTGGGATATGTACAGTCTTGAAAATATCCAAGCTGAAGTTCTAGCCAGTCATAGCTAACTGAAGGTAGAAGCACAAGCCTATGTTTTGCTTGTAAGTACTGGTTGTGGACCTTGGGGTGAGAGTGAGATCTCCCGTCCAGAAGACGGGAGGAGAAACATCTACTCTCTCCTGAGGCTGAACGGCCACTCCATGGGGATGTGGAGGCAAGGCTGCCCTGTCCCAGTGGCATCCAGAGGAAACTTAAGATGAAGGGATTTCAAAACTCATTATTGTCCTTCTTTATTGAGTCAACTCCATAATTGAACATAAGGTACTGCTTTGGAAAATCTTTCTCAGAAAGGCACAGGCCAAAAGAGACAACAAAAACAAACCACTGCATTTCTTGCCATGACTTACTCTCAGATGGGACCTTTATGAAATGCTTAATGTAGGTTATCACAGCTAAATTTTGCCACTGGATTCAGAAGCCCAATTAAATAGGATTTACAACTACATGTAGGGGAAAAAATGCAAAGTCTGCTTCTTTTATTTTTGAGAGGTAGGTCTATGGGTGATTTCTTCCTCCCTTCAGTTGTCTGTCTCTTCTAATTTGTAATGATTTTTCTGAATGAAAAGAAATGATATAGTTGAAGCAGAAGAGGTGGCATGCATTAAGTCAAGTGCCTGGATCTCAGCATGCATATGCATTCACTCACATGTAAACTAACCTCCTCCTCCTCCTCACATACAAGCTTTCCTTATTTATTTTCTTCCGGACCCTCCTTTTCTCTGTTATACAGGTCAAATGCACACAGTTCTCTGTCTCTCTCAAAAACACAGACGCAGACACGCACACACATACAGAACCCTTTGGTCACTTCCCTATTTCCGTCTTCCTCGCCCTCCAGCTGTTTGTGAGCACACAAACCTCCAGTCTTGTGTCATCTCTGGGCCTCCTCCCTCTGACCCTCCAAGCTCTGCACACAAAAACAAGCCTTCAGTGGCTGCTCCTCTGATCTCTGGCTCTGTGTCTTTCATTCACAGATGCACACACTGCCAGCCGAACTCAGTCACTTCCTCTCTTCTCTTTATCCTTCAGTTCTCATCCATCTTACTCTGCCTCGTCCTCCCTCCCTACCTCTCCTTTTCTCTCTATAGTATACACACTCTCCTTGATTAGTTGTGCACACTTACGACTGCAGGAGTTATGGATTCAATTATCCAAACACCACAATCCTCCCCCATCTCTCTTGAAAAGTGAAGACAAGTGAGCATCCTAATTAAAACGTTACCCGTCTCATTGGCGCAAAGAGACGGAAGTGCCAGGGTTGGAAAGAAAATGGGAAGAAAATAATGTGTTTACCTTCCCTCAGATGGATGAGTCATCTGTGGGCTTTTTCTGGTTGTATACCAGTTCTCTGCAACTCTGGGTACCATAGACCAGGGACAACTTGCTTTTTGTCCATTCCTCTGAGTTAAATGATGGATTCTTTATCTGGACACTTAGGAATAAATATGCATTGTAATCAGAGTTTGGCGTGAGTCCATGGACTCCCAAAACATTTGAAAAGGCCCCTTTGTTCTTTGTGGATTATAAAATAAACACACCCCTGGAGTCTCCCACCTCCTCTGATGCATGGTGGACTTGGGCCATTTTTGCTGGAAAGAGAAAGTCTTGAGCCTGTCTCCCTTTCTCCAGCTAAGGTTTGCTTTCTCTCTCCTTTTGTCCAGACCAGGCTCCATGGAAATTCATGCAGGTTTAGAGACTTTAAACTAAAGGGCTCCTGAAGGTTTAGAGGGCTTTAAACTAAAGTGGCCATGTCATACCCATGCAGGTCTTGTTGATATCTCAACATTATCAGATCAGTTGTTAACCCACTCACATTGCTTTAGTAAAATCATGAATGAGTTAGTGGAAGGTTTTGATGGAGTGACCCACCACATGATATTCCACTAGAAACCTGCCCAACCCCTGGCTCCAAAGTTTGCAGAAGTGTTTGGTGTCATTGTCTCTTGGGTGGAGGTACAAGCCTAATTGTCAAAGCAGTACCTGGAGTCATTCGCGTCCAGACGAGATGGTGATCCAGGAGCCTCCAGAGTGGTAGGGACCTGCATGTGCAGTAGCTGCCAGTGGATGACTTGCTTCTTAGTGTGCCACATCTTCATCAGTGTGATGGGAACATAACAGTAATGGCTCCATCATGGTATGACTTGAGGACCTGGTACTGGCCTTGCATTATAAGAGATATTTATGCCTCACTCTGTCTATGATGTTGGGTGGCAGAATAGTGCGTTTCTCTGGTCCGTGTGGAAAGGGAACCTGTGAGAGCTGAAGGGTTACACAGTATGGCACAATAAGAAATAGATATTTGATCTTTTTCCCTGGTTTCAGGTACAGAGCTCCTAAATCCCTTGGAATTTCCTGAGTGATAAGAACATCTTTTGTGTTAAGGAGGCTACTCTTGGTGGGCCCCTAGATAGCTTGAGGATAGCTGGTCATCAGAAAGGCCAAGCCTTGATTAGATGCCGGGGACTTTCAGCCCCGCCTTCCAGCCTTTAGGTAGGACAGGAGCTGGAGATTGAGTTAATAATCCATCATGCCTATGTGATGAAAACTCTATAAAAACCCTTAAACAATGGGGTTCAGAGAGCTTCTGAGAGCTCTGTACTCCCCATCCCCCATTACCTTGCCCTAAGCATCTCTTCCATCTGGCTGTTCCTGAGTTGTGCCCTTTATAATAAACTGGTAACAGTAAAGTGTGTTCCTGAGTTCTATGAGTCATTCTAGAAAATGAGCATGAAGAGTGAGTTGTGGGAATTCCCCACTTACAGCCAAAGTGCAGGGGACCTGAGACTTGCAACTGGAGTTTCAAGAGACCACTCTTGTGGGACTGAGCTTTTAAGCTGTGGGGTTCACTCTATCTAGCTCTAGGTAGTAAGTATCAAAATTAAATAGAATTGTTGAACACTCAGTGTCTGAAGAGTCAAAGAATTGGTTGATGTAAGGGAAAAAAACCCCACATTTGATGTCAGAAATATTGTGAGTAAAAACAGCTCATTGAGAGTACACGAGAATCAATCCCCAGGACCTGAAAATCATTATCTACATCAGACTCACAAGTGGTCCTTTCCTCTGAGCTTGGCCATGTAGGGAGTGGGGTCACCTAACTGGATACTGCTGACTGCAATACAGCTTTTTTGGCTCTGCCCCCAGAGCACTAAACATGTAAGTCTAGGTTTTAGGTTTGATGGTGAAACCAGGCTGGAGACCTGTTCAGGACTGTACTCCCTGAAGATCTGGGATGCCCATCTAGAAGAAGGAAACAGCTGCAAGGTGCCACCATCACCTGCTGCAGAAACACTAGGATGTGCCCTAGAAGCCCAGCCTCAGTTCAGAAAGCACCATTGCAGCCTCCAGTGGTCTTGGCACAGCTTGCTGTGGGATCTTCAATTATTTAGTGGATATGGCAGGTGACACTTCAAGATCTCTTAGGCTGTGTGGAAGAACATGTCCTCTGCTCCTCAGAAACAATGATGGTTTTGTAATCCAGAGACACAAGTGTGAATTCAGAGCTTTCTTCTCTATCAAAAAGACCCACCCACCCATGGTCTTGAAGCTTGGCCCTTGCTTTGGGCTCCCACAGCTCTGGCCAGATCTCTGCTGGAAGACTTATCATATATTACAGGTCTCTGTTTAGATGTCCATTGCTTCCTCTGGGTTGTAGTCCAGAGTCTCACAAGAGCCAGCTGCATTGGGTCACTGACAAATGGATATAGGCTGAGCAAGTGGATGAGTGAGTCTGTGTATGAAAATGCTCTTTCTCTATGCTCCATGAGGACACACAGACCCAGAGCAGGTGAGGCATGCTACCGACAGTGATCTCAGGACCCAGGGCCTCCAAAGACAGGAAGAGAGCAATGAGGCTCCAGTGGTACAAAATTCATGGATCGTCCTTCCTTTCGCTTCCAAAGCCAGTCCCATGAGAAGGGTTCCTGTAGCAGAAGCCTAGAGTCTCAATGAAAATCCCTCCCAGGGAAAATTGAATCTTTCCCACAAAGCACCAGGAGCCTGAGGTTCCAGTGACTATAGAGGAAAGAGAGGCAGACTTGGGTTCCTTCTCTGATACCACCACGCACTGGCTGGGCAATCTTGGGTACATCATGGAACCTCCCTGAACTTAATTTTCCTCACTTGTAGAATGGTGATTGCAATAGTGTTTACTACACAGCATGCTTGGAGGTTCAAATGAGATATGAATATGACTCTTTACAAAACCATAAAGTGCTATGATATGCTAGCTAACTCTGTAAGTTTCTTTATTTTATGGCTCTGGACCTAATGAACACACTTGTGCCAAGACAACCTTAATATGAGCATGGGGTAGGGGAGGGGTGCTAGCAGCTTAAGGGAGAATTTGGTAAGCCATTGTGGGGAGAAAGTGAAGAGAGAGTGAACATGCTGAGGTTTAGACACTTGTGACACCACCGTGACCTATGGCAGATCCTTCCCCAGAGAATGCAACACATGGGGCACCTCCTCCTGCATCTCCTCATCTGCCGCACCAGCTGTCCACACCCACTCTGCTCCTGTGATGAAGCTTCTTGACATCACACACCTGGGGCTTGTGAAGACCAATGAGGAGGGGGCAGGGGGAAGAAGTCATGACGCCCCCCTCCCCTCCATTCTGCCAGTGATTGGGCAGAAACTGAGCCACGAGCACAGCCTTTCCCTGACCATCCACTAAGAAACATTGTGCAATTAAAGGCCTGACAGTTGCCATCTGTCCTGTCCTTTTCCAGTCGCCCAGGGCGCAGGGATTCAGAGCCGGCACATTGTGATACTCTACAGTGCTTGTGTCACCTCTGATTTCTTCCAGAAAGTCATTAAGCAGATCTGTGTGGGAGCCGCTCCAGCATCTGAAAACTCCCTCCAGGGCAGGCAGCACAGAGGTGGTGAGAACACACTAGGATTCCTCAAGTTCAAGGAAGTTGGAGTCTGTGTGAGTGCAGATGAGAGGAGTGTAAAGTCAGACAAGGATGAGGCAAACTTGGACTCCAAACGGACTCATTTTTCTTTCCTTTTTGGCTCCTTCAATTAAAATGAAGCCCCAGATCTTTCTTAGGACCCCAGAACTTCAGACAGTACAGGATGTGTCCTAGTTTAGGTTTTCCCAAAAGCAGAATCTGAGACAAGGACTTGACTGCAGGTATTTATTTGGGAGAGGATCCGGGGGCAGAAGTGAGGAAGTGGACAAAATATGACTGGATAAGAGGAAAAGCCAGTCACGGGATGCATATGTGAGCTGATTGACACTGCGGGCAACTGGAATTTAGCCCCACGGGGAACCCTCTGTGATACCATGTAGCGTGTGCCTGGAGGATGGGCCATTTAGCCACCTGTCCCCATCATCCTAGTATATGAGTTCCCATGCACTTGTGGCTTGCACCTGCATGAGGTTGGGCAAAACTCTGAGCAGTGAGGCAGTGACATCTGACACACTTGGTGTGGAAGACTCACCACTTGCAGAGAAATGTCTGTCACAGCTGTGCTGAGATGGGGACCCAGGGGACGTGGTGGCATGGTTCGTTAGCATCAGCTAAAGGCCTGGAGTTCTTCTTGGGAAATGGGGCTTCCCTATCTAGGCACAGAGAGGCAGGGACAAGGACTCCCTTTGTGCTTCTGACAGACTTGTTATATTCCTTTGAGAATCAGCTCATGGGTCCACCTGTTCTGGGATGGCTTTGCTTGTTCAGGAGCAATAAGGGTCCTCTGGAATATGCCTCCACAACTTCCTACTTGGCTCTGGGAAAGTCCATCCCATATTATCCTCTGGCTTCTTGTTTGCCTGTCTTCCTTATCAGAGCTGAGTCCCTGGAGGACAAATAGCCCTAACTGCCGCCTCTATGTTTCCTGAGCACCTAGCAAAATACCTAACATATAATAACATATAATAACTACCTAACATATAATAATCTGTCAAATGATTACTTTTTCACTCATGCATTTCGGTGCTTACTACAGCGTGTGTTACTTACCACCATTGCTGTTGATTGAGCAGGGGTAGCAAACTCAGTTCTAGGAAGTCTGGGAAGAGAGTGATTGAAGGCACAGGCATCAGCTGGGGACTGTGGCAATGTTCTGAGAAGTGATGGAGGCCTGGCATCCTGATGTAGAAGGCACAATGTAGAAAGATACACTGAAGAGAGTGAATCTACTGGACTCAGCCTCTGGTTTGGGAGACATCTGCCCTCAGACTAGGTAGGGGCTTGGCATCCATCTGCTTGAGGATGTTGGGACTGCTCTAATCTCCCACCTCTAAAGTTACAAAACAATTTGGGCCTCTAGTCCCAAAGCGATGGGCCAGAGAGTAACTAGGAGGAAAGGCAACCAAGAATTTAGAGCCACATCCTGCTAAGTCCCCTTAATACCAGATGACTTTTAACAAAAGATCTTTACATGGGCCATCCTGTGATTCGTGGTTCAAGTTGACTTTGAATTTTAGCTGTGTTAATCTTGCTTCCTCACAAATTACTACTGAATTTGCAAAGATACATGAAAAAGATGTTGTGTTGCTTAAAATGTTGAAAAACTGGGAATAACCTATATGAATTAATTGAAAAATGTACATAAAATTGCAAACATCCATACATATTTACCCGCAACGTTTCTTAAAATACTGAAAAACCAAGAGTAATCTACATGCCCAACAACAAGGAATTCACTGAAAAAGAATATGTATGTGGTACACTCATAGAGTGGAAAGCTATGAAGCTACTTAATTGCCCCTGGCCTATTAAATGTGATGTTATCAATGTGTATTTATTGACATGAAGCTCTGTTCGTAATATGCTATATAAAATAAACAAATTAAAAATTAGTATGCACACAGTGATAAAATTGTTTTCACTATAATTATTTAAACATTAGTGTAAAGACCTGGAATAATAGTTCCCAACTATGTTCTGTGATTATTTCACATTTTTGGTTTGTTATTTCTAATTTTTCCACAAGAAACATGTTTCATTTGTGTGTAAAATAATTACAAGTTTTTGAGCAATAATGGTGGAAATCAGCAATCACTCTCGATGTTTAAACAGTATGACTTAGGAATATTCTTCTCACCCTGAAGTCAGATATAAAAGTATAGAAGTTGCCACTACATGCCATATCTAGAAAGATTTGCTGCAACAACTCATTCCTTCTTCTCTTCCATCTTGCAGCAGAAGTGTGACTACAAAAGTAAAAGTTTATGCAAACGTGAGGTAACACCAGGAATACAGGGCCCACCTGGATTCAAGGGGAGAGGGAGCAGACTTCACCTCTTGATGGAGTAGCCATGTGCTATAGGAATGGAAGAATTATTGGTGATTATCTTTGCAGATAGTCTAGCTCAGGGAGAACCCAGCTATGTTCACAGTTCAGAGTCTCCAGTATGACCTTTACTCCAAAGAGATAACACGCCAGTTATAGGAAGGCCACCTAACAAGGCTGAGATCACAGACAGTTTCTTGGGGCTGTGAACTAAAGAAGAATGGACCCTGCAGTGACCTGTGGAAGGAGATACCTGGTAGCCCTATGTCCCAATAAGTCCCCAGAGATACAAGAGAGGAAAATAAGGAGGGATACCGATTAAATCTGAGGGGTAAATCTATAAAGGCTGGGACCTGTGGATCCCTGCTGGTCAGCTATGGGTGCAGAGGTGGCCCTCAGCCAAGCAGGAAGTGAACCTAAGACTTCTTTTTTTTATGTGCCTCATAACTGGTAAATGTTGGCATCAATCCCACCCTACCTTCTGAAGAAGAGTTCTGTTGTTCAGATCTCTGACTGAATTGAATTCCCTTCAGGATATTAGCAACAAGGGTAGGGGCATATTCTGGGGGACCCAGAATTCTGTTTGTCTCAGGATGCCCAATCCCAGCATGCTACAGTGTTAGTGAAACAGCAGCAATAAAGATGGTGATGAGAATGATGGCAGCAAACATGTTTGGGTCTTGTGTTTGTCTTAATCCTCAGTACATCTCTAAAGTAGGTATTATTATTAGACCCATTCTCCAAATGAGAGAACAGAGACACAGAGGACTTCTGTGACCCTCCCAAGGTGAAGCTGCCCCTTTGACACCGACAGCCTGGCTCTAAAGTTGTGTTCTTGCCCATTCCCTCCTGCCTCCACCAATATCAAACTTATTTTTCTCCCCTATGTTGTGATCTCAGTTATGTTGCCCATAGACTGTATTTGGTGATCTCATTCATAACAGATTATCATGAGGAAGACTGTGTATTTAGCTATTGAACAATTATACATGGTTTCTTCTCAACATGAATTTTTCCTCTGAGAGGTGGGAGAAGGGGTGTTTGGGGAGCATCCCAGAGATGGGAGCCTTCTACAGCTCCCCCCCCGCCGCCCGCACGTCCTCCACTCTTCTCAGAGTTGTCCAGAGGCCAGTCTGCATCACCCATCTATCTTGTCTCTCTGGCTAAATTTCCATCCAGCCCTTTGAATGACTTCCCTGCCAGTATCACCCCTGAAGTGGAGGAGGATAATGGGGAAGAAGCCTCCTCCTTCTTTATTCTTTCCTTGAAGACCCAGAGCCCTTAGAGGCCCTTCAGGCACCCCAGGGCCCAGAGAGTTGGTGGTATCTAACAAAAAGTGAGATCTATGTAGCTGCATCCTAAAGCCACATAATCATTAAATCACCCAAGAGCCAAAATCCTCAGGGAGGAGGAACCATCCATCACGAAGAGGCAGACAACTTGAGGGAAGGCAACCGGCAGAGGGAGGAGGAAAGGGAGGAGATGTCCGAGGCCTGGGCTGCAGCCAAGCTAAGCCCAGGCTGATACGGTAGAGATGTGGAAAGAAAGGATGAGGGTCTCTCCAAACAGCCTAGAGGAACCAGGCCCTACAAAGGAAAATTTTTCAAAAAGGCCTTTTCTGGATACTCCCAAGGACACTGATAATTTTTTAAAAACCTTTTTTTTGTTGTTTTTAAATCAGCAGAGCAGTAACAACCTTTCTAGTTGTGGGTATAGTTTTGAGGTCACCCCCAAAGAAGCAACTAACTCCTCACCTTCTGGGGTATAAGACAGAACTGGGCTCTGATAGAAACTTTATTATTATCATTATTTTTCTCGTGGGAAGAGACACTTTCACTGCACAAATATTTCTAGATAGGTGATTCTGTGCAGGGGTGGGAGTTACTAGCCATGAATACCCAGGCAAGGTCATCATTTTAGAAAATTCAACTCTTGTCGGGGGTGGGGTTGGAGAGTCCTGGTTTGATGTTGATTCTGAGAATATCCGTACCCACCAGCTATGGACTTTTCAGGTTGTGTGAATAGCACATCTCTCCAGGTACAGAATCAGGGACAGTTTGGGCTGGGAAGACCTTGGAGTTTCTTGTCCAAGCCTCTCTTTTCACAGATCAGAAGACTGAAATACATTTGCCACTGCATGCGACAAAAGCTGAAAACATAAGCAGTGACTCTGGTAGTGGTTTATGAAAGAGGCTGAAGTCACATAGTTAGAACTCCTGACTCTCATTCTAATTCCTTTCCCCCCTATATCTTGTAGTGATTTTAGCTCTGAGCCAAATTAATAATTTATTAAAGATAGTAACTAAAAATCATGCATCATCTCAATGTAGGCATCTAGAGGAAGGAGAGAGGAGCTGTCAGCTAAAACCAGGGTAAGCTTTCCAGTTTTCTTGAGCCTCTCTTAAAGGAAGGAAGCTGATGTGATTGATCCAATTCTTGGGCCTTTATTATCCTATGTTCACAAGGATCAGTGATTTCCCTTGGGTTCCTCCAGGAAGCAGAGTCTGCTGGGGCTAGTGTAGGGTTGTTTGCTTGGGTTCTGAGCCCAAGGAGTGAAGGACTGAGGAAGTACACAAAGAAGGAGAGAAAGTCAACCCAAGGGTTATTGAGCTGGTTACAACTGTGGAAGGAACTCAGTCCTGCTGGGAACATGTGAAAGTATCCTGAAATTGTCTGACTGAGAGGCTGAAATGGGGGGAATTGTTCCACTGAGTCTCTTACCCATTGGTCAGAGGTTGTTAAATCCCATCACTCCAGACTTGCGTGTGTGATAGAATGGCAGAGCAGACTCCACAGCACAGCGAAAAGTCCCAGGGCAGAAAGCAAGAGATGTCAGGTGCAGCTGAGGTGAATTGTTCTCCAGATTCACCTGTATGCAGCCAGCTAGCTGCTGTAGTCATGGCCAGGGCAAAATGAAGGACAAGAGGAGGTGAGATGGAACATAAAAAGTGATCGATACACTCATGCATTAAAATGACATTGCTTTCATTTTCTTTGCCTTCCTGTGCCAGGGACTTGACCAAGTGATTGTGAGATTCTGAGATCTGGGTTTGACCCCAGGTCCCATAGGCTTTAGGCTAAATCAGTGTTGTCAAGTGTGAACCTGCATCAGAATCCCTTGGACGACAGGTTAAACCATGTATTGCTGGGCCCCATCCCGGAGTTTCAGATTTTTTAAGTCTTGGTGGGCTTGAGAATTTGTTATTTCTAACAAGTTCCCAGGCAGTACTGATGCTGCTGGTCTGGGAACCACAGTTGGAGAACCATTGGGCTGAACCATATGTCTCGGTCCAGTTTAGTAAAGAGTTCTGAGATGGGCTTTCTAGAATAAGCCCAGTTGACAGCAGCCCTTTTCCCCATCATGAGCCTCTTACGGTGAGGAGAAAATGGGATGAGGCAGTATTCTAGTATCCCTAGCCATAACACCACCGAAGAATATTCCAAACCCCATGATTACTCTTTAAAACATCAAAAACATATTCCTCCATTGCATTCACTTTACAGTGGATGCTGGATTTGACTGCAGATTTGATGTGACTGGTAAATAGTACATCCAACCTTCCTTTTAATAAACAGCTGTATCAAAATGTAGTTTACATACTATACAATATGCCCATTTGATGTGTATATAATTCAGTGGTTTCTAGTATATTCATAGAGTTATCCAGAAATCACCACAAATCAATAATAGGACATTTTCATTATCCCAAAAAAGAAGCCTTGTTCCCGTGAGCAGTCACTCCCATTTCCTGCCAACCTCTTCCCCTAGTCCTAGGCAACTATTAATTGACTTCTGTCTTTATAGTTTTGCCTATTCTGGATATTTCATATGAGTGGATTCATACTGTTTTATGACTGACTTCTTTCACTTAGCCTGATATTTTTAAGGTTTGCCTATGTTATAGCATGTATGAGAACTTCATACCTCTATGTGGCCAAATAAAATCTCATTGTATGGGTACATCACACATTATTTGATCATCAATTGGGGGATATTTGAGTTGTTTCTACTTTAAGACTATTATGATTAATGCCTCTGTGAACATTTATGCACAGATTTTTATATTAACATGTGTTTTAAATTATCTTGTGTATATAACCAGGAGTGGAATTGTTGGATCATATGGTAGCTCCATGTTTAACATTTTTAGTAACAACTAGACTGCTATCCAAAAGTGGCTGCGCCAGCAGCAGTGAATGAGGGTTCCTGTTTATTCACATCCTCACCAATACTTGCTATTATTATTCTTTTTAAAATTATAGTCATACTAGTGGGTGTGAAGTGCTATTTCTTTGTGGTTTTGGTTTGCATTTTGCTAATGGCATGAGCATCATGTGCTTATTGGCCATTTGTACCTCTTACTTGGAGAAATATCTATTTAAATCCTTTGTCTGTTTTTAAATTAAATGTCTTTTTATTTTTTAGTTGAAAGCATTTTTATGTAATCTGGATACAAGTACTTATCATATATAAAGTTTGCAAGTATTTTCTTTCATTCTGTGAATCGCCATCTAGCTTTTTGGAGGATATCCTTTGAAACACACATGTTTTTAAATTTGATGAAATATATTTTAACTATTTTCTCTTTTGTCACTTGTGCTTTTGGTGTTTTGTCTGAGAAGACTTTGCCTAATTCAAGTTCATTAATATTTACTCCTATACTTCATTCTAAGAGTTTTATAGTTTTAACTTTTACATTTTGATTTGTGCACCAACTTCATTTTTTTGCATGTGAATATCCAGTTACACCAGCACCATTTGTGAAAAAGACTATTTTGTTTCCCTTATTGTGGAAAATAAATTGACCATAAATGTAAGGGTTATTTCTGGACTCTGTTTGCTCTTCCATTGATCTACAGGTCTATTTTTTTAAAATTTAATTGACACGTAATAATTATATATTTATGGGGTTCAGGGTGATACTTCAGTACAAGTATGCAATGTGTGATGATCAAATTAGGGTAATTAGCATATCTGTCACCTCAAACATTTACAATTTCTTTGTGCTAGAAGCAGTTAAGACCCTCTCTTCCAGCTATTTGAAAATATATAATAAATTATTTTTAACTATAATTATCCTACAGTGTTATAGAACACTATAACTTATCTAACTGTGATTTATATTTGTTAACCAAACTGTCTTTCCTCCCCGCTCCCCACCCCTTACACTTCCCAGTTTCTAATAACTACAATTCTACTTCTATGAGCTTAACTTTTTTAGCTTCCACATGAATGAGAGCATGCAGTATTTATCTTTCTGTGCCTGGATTATTTCACATAACATTACGTTCTCCAGGCTCATCAAGTTGCAGAAAATGACAGAATTTTCTTCTTTTTTTGGGTGAATAGTATTGCATTGTGTATATGTAGCACATTTTCCTTACATCATCTGTTGATGGATGTATTGGTTGATTCCATATCTTAGTTATTGTGAATGATGCCACAGTAACACAGGGTGCAGATATTCCTTCAGCATATTGATTTCCTTTCCTTTGGATACATTCCCAGTAGAGCAATTGCTGGATCATATAGTATTTCTATTTTAAGTCCATCTTTATGCCAGTACCACACTGTCTTATTTACTTTAGCGCCGTACTAAGTTTTGAAATTGGGAAGTATACATCCTGCATCTTTGTTCTTTTATTTGAGATTGTGTTGGCTATTTCAGATTTCTTTCATTTTTACATGAATTTCAAAGGATCAGATTGTCGATTTCTTTTAAAACACAGCTGGCAATTTGATAAGGATTGTGTTGAAGCCGTAAATCAACTTGAGGAATTTTGCCGTCATAACAATATTGTATTCCAATCCATGAGCATGGGATGTCTTTCCATTTATTTAGATAGTATTTAATTTCTCTCTGTAATGTTTATAGTTTTCAGAGTACAAGTCTTGCACTTAGTTGTTACACTTATTTTTTAATATTTTATTTTTTGATGCTATTATAAATAAAATTGATCCTTAATTTTATTTTCAGGCTGTTTATTGCTAGCATATAGAAATAAAAAAAATTTTTTTATGTTGCTCTTGTATCCTGAACCTTGCTAAAATCATGTACTAGTTCTAGTAGGTTCTTTTTAGTAAGTTCCTTAGGATTTTCTATATATATGAGAATGTCATCCGTGAATAGAAATAGTTTTACTTCTCCCTTTTCAATCTTGATGTCTTTTACTTCTTTTTCTTGTCTAATTGTCATAGAAGTAGAAGTTGTGAGTGGATATAGTTATCTTATTTCTCCTCATCACAGGGGAAAAGTATAAGTCTTTCACCATTAAATATAATGCTATCTATAGATTTTTTTCATAGATGGTCTTTATAAGTTGAGGATATTACCTCCTACATCTAGTTTATGGGGTTCTTTTATGAAAGGGTGTTGGATGTTGCTTTATTTTTGCATCTCTTAAGATGATTGTATAAGGGGAGGAATCCCCAAAAAAGGACAAAACTGAAAAAAGAAAAAATTATTAATATAGTACCTTAATTGATTTTCAGATGTCAAACCAACCTTGAATTTCTAGGATAATTTCCACTTAGTCATCTTGTATAATCTTTTTTATGTATTGCTAGCTTTGTTTGCTAGTATTTTGCTGAGAATTTTTGCATGTATTTTCATAAATTTTTCTTCTCTGAAATTGTTTTTAGATCTAAAGAATCACCTTGAGTGAATTCTCTGAGATTTCAAAGCTAGATGATTGCCTGAAGAATTAGTTTCATTTTGAAAGTTTGAATTTGTTTGAGATAATTCTGAATTCTAAACTAGTAAAGCAAATCTCTTCATCCATCCTGAGATGGAATCATCTGTAACCAGAAAGTCAAAAGAGTTAAAAGAGATTGAAAATAATTTCCCCCAGTAATATTTTATTCTATGCTTATCCTTTGCTGTCTGTAATAATATTATTTTGTCATGATGAACTACTTGTCATGTATGCCCATATGAGTTTCATTTGATATAGTGAATAGAAATGTTTGCAACTCAGTGATATGCTCAACATACTGACAATGATATATTCATGAAATACATGATATGCATCATTTGATACTCACTAATATACTCATGATATAGTCAATATATTGATGATATTCTCATGAATACTTATGTGATATATATTATTTGATGTAATGAACTATGTTTTGAGGGACAGTGGCTTCTCTCCACTCCATGAAGTTCATAGACTACTGTATCAAACCTTTGTGGAGTCTGCAACTTAAATCATGCCATAGCTGCCAAGTTCATGATTGTGAACATGCTGAGTTTGAGATGGTGATGATATGCCCTCTGCACAGATGTTCACAAGGAAATTAGGAAAGTAGAAATTTAACTAAGGATATAGGTTGGAGATGGAACTAGAGATTGGGTATCATATTTTGAGGGGAAAAAAATGGAATGCCAGCAGAGGACTGAGCCTTGGAGGATATCTACAATGGCAAGAAGAAAGGAAAAAGAAAAGTAATAAAACAGGAAATCAAGAAGTAAAAGAAGAACCAAGGCAGTAGAGAAAGACCAGGGTGGTCAACAGAGTAAAACAATGGATTACAATGTAGGAAGTCATTTGGTTACTTTAGAGAAAATATTTTCAATTATATCTTTGATAGAGAACCCAATATGCGTCAGAACCTAAACTACAAATTTCGCATGTCTTATCTAATTAATACTCATAATAACTGTATGAGCTAGATCTTATTATTTCTATCTCACAGATGAGGAAGCAGTAGCTCACAGATGTTAACTAACTTGCCCAAGGTCAAACAGAAAGTCCATTGTGAGCTGAGATTTAAATGCAATCTGACTCTAAAAGAGAAAGAAGGAGGGAACAGGTGATGAAAAAAAACAAAACAGCATGGGTAGGCACATTAGTGATCCCAAACCTACTAGTGAACATGGAAGTAGATGTCAGAGAAGGAGAGCAATGTCCAAGGGTGAGAGTGGACACCCCTTCCTCTGGGAGCCCCGATGAGGTAACAGGTGAAGACATTCAGTGCTGTATCTGGCCTGGTACTCATGACTTATCCCATGTCACCCACTCTGCTCCTTTTTCATGAACTGACTTGCCCTAGAAAGAAAGACCCTCAGAGAAATAGAAAACCAAAACACAGTGCTACATCCTGAGAGTAAACAGTGTTGTTGTTGTTTTTGTTTTCCCAGACTGGAAGAGCTAATTGGCAATCCATAACAGGATGCAAAATTCTATTTTGTTTACAGAATAATGGTTCTGTAAAGCATAATGGCACCATCAGAAATGTGTCCTAGTGAATCAACCAGCACCCTCTCCTCCTCATGTTGAGAGTACATATGGTGAAACTGCCTCTAACTGGGCCCCATTGCTTTGAAATTTGTGAAGGTCTGGTCAGGAGCTAGACTGACACTTAGCTTTGCTCTATTTATAGAATCAAAAATAATTTGCAAGTTATTTGTTTATTTAAACAAGAATGGGAATATTCTATCTTAAGAATATAAATGTAAAGATAAACAATTTCAACCAAGGATAACCTACTTCGCAAAGTTAGGCTTCATCAGTGAGGGAGAATTAAAATCTTTCCCACATAGCCAATCCCTAAGAACCTACTCTGCCACCAGATCACCTCTACATGAAACACTTAAGAAAGTACTAAACACAGAAGAAAAGGAAAAAAGAACAACGTTCTTCACAAGAGTACAGGAAAAAGAATAAAACACACATGAACCAACCCCCAAACCAAAAGAAAGACAAAAAAAACAAGTGAAAGAACAACAACTCTATAAGAACTCTATGATAGGGATGAACTCTCACATTTCAATAATTAGCCTGAGCGTGAATGGACTAAATGCACCACTGAAAAGACATAGAGTAGCAAAAACTCACTATATTTCTTCATGTATTGCCTCATTTGTTTATCTCAGATGCTTTCTCTCTGTTAAAAGTGTCTCCCCCTTGATTTTGAAGTCCTCAAAAATAATCTGTATGTCTTTTATTTTGCTCTTTTTAACTTTCACATGCATATACATTCTTTTTCTTCAGGTCACATGCTATCTCCTTGAAGTTATGATCCATGTTTGCTGCACGTAGATGATGTTCAAGTACTGACCATAGAACCAAATACACATAATACACTTAGTAAGTTCACATGTTCAGAGCCTTTTTTTCTGTACCAGCCTGCTTGCAAAAGCTTCAAGAAAACACTACAAACTTAAAGTTATTATAATTAATGCATTATATTCTCTCATTCTGTCTTTTCTCTCTCTCTTTCTCCCCCACCCCACTCATTGACCTAAAGTCCAATTAATTGAAACGTATGTTTGATGTTTATACCAATAGTGTGGAAAATGTTATGTAAATGTGTATGTGTGAGAATGTGCTTACAAATGTGATGTGTTGCTAGGAATATGGTTAAGTTTAATGATAATTTTAACCCAGCAATTTTATTCATTTTTAGAGATAGGGTCTCACTATTGTTCAGGCTAGAATGTAGTAACTATTCATAGGTGTGACCATAGCATACAGCAGCCTCAAACTCTAGGTCACAAGTGATCCTACCATCTCAGCCTCTCAAGGGCTATGGGTGCATGTCATTGCATACCAGGCAAATAATATCATTTAGATGATACCACTTGCGAAGTACCCATCACTTAGAATAATGTATTAACTATGTGACTTGAGAAAGATTACCTCTTTTGATCCATAGTTCACCTATCTGTAAAGTGGAGTTAATACAAGAGCTGTTAAACATGGCTTCCCTGAGTACTAAGAATGTTTATGCATAACAAGCCCATTTTTCATCATCTACATAAAACCTAGTATTGATCTAGTGACACTAAGAGTGAAAACTTTGGGGACATAAAACAACACTCTTGACACACACATTAGTTTTTTTATTATCAGTAGAAGCAGCTATGAGACCTACATCTCCAAGCAGTCATTTATTTAAGCATTTAGAATTTTGAAGAACAGGGAGAGGAGAGGGTATGTTTCTTTTGCTGACCATAAATGACAGAAGGATGTATAGACACAAAGAAAGCATCCCACTGTGGATCCACACATATGTCCAGGAAATGCTTTTAGAGGATTTGTTACCTTGTCTAGGAGAATAAGTGTTACTAATATAAGAAGTCTTTTTTATTTTAAAATTGTGGGAAACAGTTAAGGGTTAGGTATACAAATATTCATTGTGCAAGTACCCTTGTTGATGAGGTGTGCCCCCCCTTTTCCTAGACAGATATTGACTACCATTAATCCCACCTCCCTTCCCCTCTCTGACCCCCCCATAATTTCCTGCCACTGTCCATCCTTTTCTTATAGTATTACGGTAGTTGTTCAAGGTTCACTTACGAGTGAGAACATGTGATACTCAGATCTTCATTTCTGTGAGAAATCACTCAGAATTATAAACTCTAATGCCGTCCAGGTTGCTGTGATTTTGTTCTTTTTTATGGCTGCATAATATTAAATTGTGTGTATGTACCATATTTTTTTTAATCCAGTCCTCTTTTGATGGACAGTATGGTTGGTTCCATGATCTTGCTATTGTGAACAATGCTGCGACAAACATATGTGTGCAGGTATCTTTTTCATAGAATGATTTGAGTTTCTGGGTATATTCCCAGTAGGGGGATTGCAGGGTAATATGAAAGGTCACTTTTTAGCACTTTTAGGAATTGCCACACTGATTTCCACAGAGGCTGTACTAGTTTACACTCCCACCAACAGTGTAGAAGTGTTCCCTTTTAGCCACATCCTCTCCAGCATCTGTTGTTTTTTGAGTTATTGATAATGACCATTCTTACTGGAGTTATGTGGCATCAGTAATTTGCACCTCCTTGATTAGCGAGGTTGAATATTTCTTCATGTGTCTGTTGGATAAGTATCTTTATTAGAAATTTAAAACCTTGATAACAAAGTGTTAAATAATTGATATTCCCTCCCTACACAGCTACTCTATTTTGTCTTTCTTATATAAAAAAGTTTTTGTCTTTTCCCCATAGAAGAAAATTTTTTTTTGCAAAACCATTTTCTGTAGTTAGCAGAGTTCCAGAGAACTTAATAATGAATAGATTAGGAGGTGCCGTCATCATGAGACGATTAAAGACCCAAAGAAAGTCATTTCCATCATTCATTGAAAGATAAAGCTAGGGGCTTTCAATTTGTAAAAGATTCAGGCACAGACAATGATTTTGCTGTGGACCACCAGAGTCCATGCTCTGTCCTGGGGAAGCAAAATTTAGTGTTATTTTAAAAAGTTAATTAAACCCACTGATGTATGACAAGTAAAAAAGTGAGAGTGTCAAAATGCTGGCATTGGAAGAAGGCACTCTGAGACAGCAGAATTCATGACTGAAAGGCTGTCTTAAGATTAGTGTTAACTCCTTCCCTCATCTTTCCAGAGAAGACGTTTTAAAAAGTAAATCACTAAATTACTAGATTATAACTACCCAGAGAATAGCTACTGAGAAGTCTAATGGCATAACACAATGTAAAGAACTCCAAAGAGAAAAGGGATCTGTTGTCCTTCCCCTTACCATTTATTTACTTTAAAACATTTATTGAACACACCTAAACACCTAGATCCTGTGCCAGTCCTAAGAGATAAACCACTAATCAAGAAAAACAAGGTCTTTGACTTGCAGATAGTCAATAGATTCTGCTTCTACTCACTGTTTATACTACACAGGTTGCGTTTCTTCATTGTGGCTGTTTTCTTACCTGTCAGTTGACTGATAATCATTTTGTCCTGGAAAATGCATGCAAGGACATGCAAGATAACAAGGAGATTTGGAGGAATGCAAAGGATAGGTAGTGGGTTCGATCTGGGATATATTGAGTGTTAAGTCTACCAGGGACTGGAGAATCCTGGATTGGAACTAAGGATGGAGACAAATTTAATATAGAGAGGAAATACACAGCTTTTCCCACAGGGGTAAAACTTTATCAGCTATTATTCTGAAGGGGCTCCACAAAGGAAGGGGAGAAGTGGTTGGATGCAAGGGAAGCACTGTTAGCTTCCCTTCTATGTTACTATAACTAGTACTCACAATAACTCTGTGAGGTCAGTTTTCTCACTCCCATTGCTGAAATAAGACAACTGATATGCAGCAAGATTAAAATGTCCACAATTACACACTTAGGACTTTGTGGAGTCCTCTTCAGTTCATTCTAACTCTGTACTCTGCATTTCTCTTTCTCCATCACATGGCCACAAAGAATAGAGAAGCTGCAAAGAAGAAAAAAGGGCCCCCTGCTAAGGGAAATTTTGTGGCGTTTATGGGTATGGTGGTGACATTTTAGTGAGGTCAAATTAGGGGCAGTGGCAAGGAGAGGCAGAACTGGATATTATAGGTCAAAATGCTATCTAAATAAGGAACTAGAGTAAAAAAATTAAAAAGTGTAGAAAAACAAAATTAAGTTTATATTATAGTAAACTGAGGAAAACTAAGAGTAAAGGGGTAGGTTGGAACAAGTTTTTCAAGGTTCTGAATACCAGGCCAAGTATTTCAGACCAATAACAAAATTGTAAAGTCGGGCTCAGTGGTTCAGCCTGTAATCCCGCGCCTTGGGAGGCTGAGGTGAGTGGATTGCCTGAGCCCGCGGGTTCGAGACCCACCTGGGCAACTTGGCGAGACCTCATCTCTACAGTAAATCAAAAATCAGCCGGGCGTGGTAGCGCGTGCATGTAGTTGCAGCTACTTGGAAGGCTGAGGTGGAAGGATCACCGGAGCCCAGCAGGTCGAGGCTGCGGTGGCCGGGAGTGGCCACTGCACTCCAGTCTGGGCAACAGAGTGAGACGCCCACTCAAAAAAAAAAAAATTGTCGAGAATTCAACAATAAAAGTTTCTGAGTGAAGTAGCAACGTACTGAGTTGTATTTTGGAAAGCTGAATTTTCCATCAGTTTCAGATGGACTGAAATCCTTGATTGCCATCACCAAAGAACCTTGAAAACTTGGGAAAGAAAGTCTCGTGTGGTATCTGGTTTGTTTGCAAAGTTGTATTTTCTTGGCTAATTCTTGGTTTATTTCTAGCACCTGTGAAAGTAAAATGGAGTGTTTCTGAAGAACCTCTGAGCAGACAAAACTAGTTAGGCCTCATAAATGACTTTAACTTGTTTGATTTACAAACATAAGTCAAACTTAACTTGGGCCATTGCAAATGTCTATAATAAAGAAAACTAGATCTTTTCAACCAATCAGAAGCAGCCAACAAACTTTCATAACTTGCGGCTTTCCAATAGGACAGACAAAATAAGGCAACTAGGTGACTTTAAACAATCAAAATACTTTCTTCGCTTTACTTCCATGATTGTCCTATAAGAGCCTCTGCCTTGTGTTTTCTTGATGGAACTACCAAATCCTTTCTATCTGTTCACATAAATCTTTTACTTTATTTTATCTCTATTTAACTGGACCTAGTGCCCTAACATATTCTGACAGAATTTCAGCATTCTCCATTGCTATTCTCTGTAGTTAAGACATGGCACACAGCTCTGCATGCTAAATAAGCTCCAATAAATATTTCCTATGTTACTGCTTTGCTGTCTGTGTATCAATTTGATGAGCATGTGTCCATGGAGCAGTCACAGACACAACCTCTTAGACAGCTATAAAGAAATGCTGTTAAGACTCCTTGCATTTTGCTTCTTTTCTACCCTAAAACCTGTCTCAGCAAAACATAGGTTCTCTTTTCTGATCTAGAGAAATCCTCTGGGGGATCTTAGATAGCTCCTAGATTGAATGTGAGCTGTTGTTTCACTGATCCATTTTCACTGTCATCTGAAGTTCTCAGAAAATAAAAGGGGGGAAAAAAAACAAACAACAAACAACAACAAAAAAAAAAACCTCCTCTCTTTTATGTCTTTCTGGAATTATTTTGCCAAATGATATACAAATGCCATTGGGTCCTGGACACCTATTAAGAAGGAAATAATTTGTCTTTGATTCCTCAAGAACATATTCATAGAGACAAATGGAGAAAAACTGTTCTACAATGATCATCTATCTCTGCAAACAATGTCATAATACTGTTTGCAGTGGTTCTCAGAATTAGTCCTTCTCCAAATGACTGAGTAATCTTATCTTCTGCTGTTAAGTCTATAAAATTTTTTTCTTAATTTTGAAGCCTGTATTGTCTCTTCATTTTTTATTATTAAAAATAATTAATTTATGTTTTCTATTAACTAAAGTACTTTAGAAGCCTCTATGGTTCATTCAAAGCCAAACTAAAAAAATGAACATATGTAATGTAGTTATTCTATCTTGCATACATGACAAATATGAAGGTAATTTTTTATTATCTTACTGATATTATTTACTGATATCTGATTAGATTCAATGGCTATCGATTATATATACTATATGGTGATCCTAAATATGGTTCTTTTTTGATTATACTTTAAACAATAACAGAAGTAGGATATGCTTACATTTGGGGGTGAATTATTAACCAGAGAATCTGAAGATTTTCTAACTCTCACAAGCATTTGCAACACAGACTATCCCAAGTATGCACATTATATAAAACACTTAATTTACTGTAAAATACTGTGCCTCAATATTAAAAAGATAGATTATTATAGCTTTAGCTAGCTATTGTTTTTACTAGAACATTCCATCTAAAATTGTATGTTAAGACTATTCAAATTGTTAGAATTAACTTTCTATTAAAATAATGCCTAAGATGCTTTTCTATCCACAGAGAAATATTTTTCATTGGAAAATCTCCTAGAATGCAGGATGCCTGTCAGTTATCAGCAAGGAACAAATGCATAGTATGTAACTTTGGGGTCAGGGGAGACAGATAAGTGAAATCATAGCTCCTTTAACAACAAAAATCTCCTTTGAGATCCTTCCTATTTTTTTTTTTTTGAAGCAATTTGGTGCTTAGAATTTTCCTAAAATGAAACTAGAAATATTTTCTTCACTAGAGAAATCTGAAGTCTCAATCATTATAGAGAGAGAGTATCCTGGACAAAGAGGGCTCTATTTTGAGTAGACTCAGTACACACAGAGACTGGTCCTAAGAGAGCATGCCCATACGCAAAGCCCAAACAGAATCAGTTACTAAAAGAATTGCATAAATTCTTCCCCCTGCTTATCTGTAAATCCAAATGTCAAATACAAGGATTTTTGTATAGTCACTTTTATGCCCTCCTGGGTTTGCTTGAAACTCATCTTCATTTTATTTTCTTTGATTATTTAATCATTCACGAAAGCCTCTGCCATCTGGTACTTTCCAATTCTATAGAACCTGATAATAGAAAGATATATTTTTAAGCATACAGCAAGGGACTTCATAAATTCCATACATTCTCATGACAGCACCTACTTTAAGATGATCAAGATGTTTTGCTGGCAGATACACGACTCCTGATTCTTGCTCTTTGAAGGTTATTTGACTGAAGGTGATTCCACTTGTCTATTGTTTGCCTTAACCTATTCTTTCCACAATTTTGTTATCAATCACTGAACAAACATTTTTCTGGCAGATCACCTGCATTCAGTGTGATTTTACATTTTATTTTTCTTACAATATTGACACTAATGCCCACAGGCTTTTTTTATTTTTTACTTGTTTTCTTTCTAAGATTAAAGCTGATTTTTGAATGTTAAAGTTACCACTCTAATGCTCTATTTGGACACACCTGCTCATGCCTCTACATCCCTCTATCTTTCTTCCCTTGCATTTCTCTTACTTTCTTCTCCAGTTTACCATCCCCTACCCCATTGTTTTTTCAATAACCACATCGTCAATATGTAGGAATATATTTCTATTCCTATACATGGATCATAAAAAAACCCCTGCAATTTTGAAGTAAATTGTGAATGTAATTGTTGAGCTCACATATTGCTATTAACTATATATATTTTAAACATAGGGGAAATTAACACAGTCATATGGTATTAAAAGTGCATAGCCATTTCTGAATGGTCTGTAAATTTTTTTTTTAATGCATAGAGAAACTGTTTGAAGGTCCTTCCCTAAAGCATAGCCTCCTAATCTGGTCACTGTCCAACTTCAAGAAAGTCAGTGGAGATCAGACCATTCCTTAGCTACTTTCTCTTGCTGGGCATTATAAGAAGTTGTTCTAAGCTCTAAATCCTGGGGCACAATTATAGAATTGTTGAAATTGTAGCAGTACATGTTAAATCTACATTACACAGCAATTTTAGCATTTAATCCCTTATAAAACAATGTATGTTGTGTGTTATGATAGAGAATAATTAAGGTTATATGATATGAGATACTGTTTTTTATTATTTAGAAACCAAGTTTTATATCAATAAATAAATATGTGGCTGTATTAGCCTTTTGTGGGGTGTGTGTATATGAAAGAGGAGAAGGAGAAACAGAGTAATTGAGAGAGAATTAAAAGAAAGGGGAGAGAAAGCGAAGTAAAGCTAGTAATAAAATGACAGTAACAATAAAAATAATGTGCAATATTTTAGTTAGTACATATTAAGTAAGGCAGAGCTGGGACCAGAGTAAAACAAGGAATATACTCACTTCAGAAGCCAAATTTAGGAATGGGCCAAACTCAGTAATCAAGATAAATAACATTTTAAAACATTTCAAAAAATCAAATTTAATACAAAATAATTTTATGATGAAAAAATATCAAACTATTAAAAGGTTTAATAGTAAGGTACTAAACTGACATTGTCTGGTTTACTATCCAAAACAATCATATAAAGTTGGCATTATTGTTATAGATATTTTACTGATAAAAAAATGTCATGAAGATTAAAAAGAAGAACAAAGGACCTGAAAGCTTTCACCCCACGTTTGAAAGAAATGTTCAGAGGTAGAAATGTACATTACTCAATGTCTGCTGTGCTGTGGGTAGTGCACAGGGTTCTAGGTAGGACTAGATGCAGAAAGGAGCCATGGCTAGGAGTTGTTGATTTTTCAGTTGCAAAGCTAGGGGAAGCACTGATCATTGTGATGGGAATGAGGCTAGCTTATCTTCATGTGGTGGACCAGGGTCCTCCAAGCCTGGTTCTTGCACCTCAGTCTTCAAGATTGGTAGAGCAAAAGCCTCTCCAATGGAATAATTATGAATAAGAGTCCATGCACTGGTTGCAGTTGTGCAGTCAGAATTTTTCTTTCCCCCCCACTCAGTCTTAGTGAAAGGCAAAAATTCCTCCCCTATATGATATGGCTTTATTATTCCAGTACAGTCTACTGCCTTAGAGAACCGTGATTACTCGAAGCTCCCAGGTGTGGCCAGGTTCCATGGAGCAGTTTTAATTATCAAATGGCCTTGCTCTTTAGAAGACAAGTTTTCTATCTGGGGGGCCGTACTTCAGAAAAATCTATCACTCTCTGAGTTAGTTCTTAACTTTCATGTATTTAATGTATTTGTGCAAGGCTACACAAACATTTAGGGATTCAAATACATGTCTGTCAGATTCCACAGCTCAAGCATTTGGCCATTATGTTATATAAATATCATGTATTCATTCATTCAGAAAATATTTAATTCCGCTTCTTTGTTCCATATTATTTTCTAAGTGCTGAAGATACAACAGTAAACAAGACAGTCACCATATTTATCTTCATAAAGTATATTAGTTAAAGTACAAGGAACATATATCTTTATGGTTTTAAAGCAAAGGAAATCTTTCGGAGGGTCACTCCCACTTTCTCTAGGTTTTTGTGTGATGTGCTATAATGAATTACCAAAGACAATCTCAATGTATTTAGAATGAAATCCAATCCAGACCACAGCTTGCAAGGCTATGCATCGGAGGCCCTTGCTAGCGTTCACCATCATTTCATACTATAGTCTCCCTTACTTTTTACTCCAGCAATTCTGGTCTTTAGTTATTCAAACATACAAGTTTCCTTTGTGCCTTGTGAAATGCTCTTCTTGTGAATTCCATCCAACCAACCCTTGGCAAAGACTTTTTCTCTTATCTCAGGCCTCCTTTAAAGTAGAGCTTCAAATGTGCCCCCCATGAAAATTTCTGTGACAACTGAAGAGCAGTATTGTGGCTGGGAAGCAATCAAATTTTTATAGATGACAGATCAAATTAAGTTTTTATAGGTGTGAGAGCAAACAGTTCTGATATTGTCTGGGAGAGTGGCCTAGAGGAGCAAGGACCCCTCTGCTGAAAGAGTTGGAGGGTGTTTTACCAAATGCCTAAGGGTGAAAGGAAGTCTAAGCTACCCATTGACCAAGTCACATATATGTGTCACACATATACACACATAATATTTTTAAAAACAGAATTAGTAGTAAACCATGCTTCCTATTCTGCAATAAATCATGCAAGTAGTAGTAAAATTACATGTGTGTAATTTTATAGTTTTATCAAATGGGCCTCTGAGTGCAATAAGAAAATAATTATATTTCCTTCTTCCTTTCTCCCATTCAAACCTTACTAATGAGTGAGACGCATGGTCACAAAGAGGTCTCTGGGGCAGAAGGAATTCAAACAGTACTAATTCCATAGCTTGCACTCTTGTCTACTGCTCTGTTTTTGCAAGCCGTGTATAATTCAAACAGCAGACATAAAGAAAGGACTATAGTTAATTAAGGAGAAATATGTGCACATACATTATTATATCTTCTATCAGAATAGACAATAACTTATTTTTAAAATTTTTAATGTTAAAGATGTGGGGTACAATTCAAGGTTAGGTATGTAAACGTTGATTATGCAGGTACCATTGTTGATGAGGTGTGCCTCCCTCCCCTGGCAGTTTCCCACTACTGCCAAGCCCTTTCCTATAGCATTATGAAAATTGTTCAATGTCCGCATCTGAGTGAGAACATGTGGTACTCAATTCTTGTTTCTGTGACTCAGTATTATAGAGTCCAAGTCTCTCCAAGTTGCTGCAAAGTTCATAATTTTGTCCTTCTTTATGGCTGTGTAATATTCCTTCATGTATATGTACCATATTTCTTTTAATCCAGTCTTCTTTTGATGGTCAGTATGCTTGGTTGATAAAAATTATTTCACAACCTGCACATTTGGATGCACAGTTTTGATTGTTGCAAGTCTGTGAGAACTTTGCTAATGTTTGCTGTGGTGGGTGTGCTAATATTTGCCCAATGATGTGTAGAGGTATGTAGCATTGCACAGAGATTAGAATCAAGGCTTTTGAAGTATATCAGACTTTTTCCCTTATTCATCATGTGACTTTGGACAAGATGATTTATCTCTCTAAGCCTCATTTTCTTAATTTCTGAAATTGAGTTAATACCCATGTCATGGGCTTGTTCTCTATTCAAGGAGATGCTGTTTAAGCACTTAGCTGGCATACATTAAAGACTCAAGATTTGTAATTGTTATTACAACCACATTCATCTCACTTCAGATGGATGGAGTGGGAAAAAAGATTTCCTGTTTTTACAAGTATAGAGGCATCATCCAAGTTCTGAAGGAGTCATGTAAATAGGACATAACCAACAATTCACCTAATGTATGGTCTAATACAACAATGGCAAACTGTCTTGTGTGGGAGGTAGGACCGTTGTAATCTACAAGGCTTTTACCAAGTTGATAATGCTGATGTTTCAATAGTGCTTTTCTTAAAATTTATAGGAAGAAAAATCCATTGCTTTGCAATCTTTAAAACAGGAAGAAAATAAACAACACAAAATTTTGTGAGTTTTGTTTGTTTGAGCACATCCAAGATTTTTTTCATTGGATTTGACCCCTGACCTTCAGATCCAATAAGCTCGCATTTCCTATTTCTGTTGCATGCATCTAACAATAATGAGGGTCTGGGGAGAACATTAGCTTAAAGTACAGAATAGGAATGTTGCCTCTGACTCTTTCTACATCATTATGACTCTCCCCATACTCAAATCCAAGCTCTACAGTGCAGTCAAAGCGGGTAGTTTACAAATATAAGATTGTAGCAGCCTGTTCTTGTATTATGGACTGAGTTTAGTCTCCTCAAATTTATATATTGAAGTTCTAATGTTTAAAGTGACTATATTTAAAGTTAGGCCTTTAAGAAAATAATTAAAATTAAATGAAGTCATAAAGATGAGATCTTAATCTAATTGAATTTCTTTTGAGAAGAGAGACACCAGGAGTGTATATGCACAAAGAAAATGCCATGTGAGGACACAGCCAGAAGGCAGCCACTTGTAAGGCAGGGAGAGAGGCCTTACCAGAGACCAACTCTACTAGCACCTTGATTGTGAATGTTTCACCTCCAGAAACGTGAGAAAATAAATATCTGGGTTTTTTGTTGTTGTTGTTGTTATGGCAACCTTAGCAGACTTAAAAGTCTGCTTAAAAGTCTCCAATCTATCCATATTTAGTTAAGAATAAAATTCAGTCTTCTTAATATACCTCTGAAACCCTATATCTGGTCATATCTACTTTTTCCAAGCTTATCATTTACTGTCTTCTCCTACTACATTCCATCCACACTGACTTGTGTTTCTTTGACATGCAGAGGTTGCTGGAGGAAAAAACAAGTCATTAAGGTCCTTTACACATGAAACTTGTTTGTCTGGAGTCTCTCTCTTTGGCAGTTAGCATGAAAGGACCTAGTAAAATAAGCTTAAGTAAAAGTCTATAGGTTGCAAAAGAATTTATAAGCAGTTTGTTAGCAGCAGTACAGCCATTTTGATATTCAGTTGCCATGTCAGTAGCAGGGTGCAGGCCCAAAGCAAATGTTTAAGCCAAATAACAGTTACAAGAAAAACCACAAAGTTGCAGCACGGGCCCCAACCCTTCCCCCTTGCTGCACTCCTCCCTAGCAACAACCAATAAAGTACCAGGGGGAATTTCCAGATGCCCCTGCCCTTTCCTCAGCAGATGGGCTGTGGTTAGCTTGCGTAAGAACAGGCCAATCCTCTACCTGTGTGCTGACCACCAGAGGTTGCCATCCAATCAAACGATGACAAGTCTAGAAATCCCCCACCCAAGCCTCTTCCC